>MU224951.1:1375536-1385542 GCA_018584345.1 Thuja plicata
TATATATATATATATCCTTTTAACTCAACTTTTCTTATGCATACCCATGCCAATGAAGATATTTCATGAATAATAACTTTTATCGCTTTAAAAATATATATTTTTGATGTGTGTTGCAAAGCCATTGTCTTTATGCATTAGTTCCCATTTGACATATTTTGGAATGATTTTTTTTTGTTATTTCACTTGGGTGAGGAGATTAGAAAAATAAGGTTGGAATTTTTTTTTTAATTTTAAAAAAGTGTCATGGAAAATACCTAAAGGATTAAACCCTTCTAAAGGTGCAATTTCTATTATAGTCATATCAAAGTATTTGACCGTGCGTGAGTCATTAAACTAATGAATAATTGGTTCAGTGATAGGCTCTTCGTCATGTTTAGATGTCTCATCATCTGAGAACATTCCCGATTCAACATTTGTACATGTAACATGTTTATTGTTTGGAAGAAATGTTTAGCAATCCTTATTGATGGTAATGTTCTCTTTAATGTATAACATAGTTTTTGACAATGCTACGAATGCTTTGATTACAATTGTTGGCCTAACATGTCCTTGCACATATGCATTTTCCTATTCCATTTTACGTTTTAGTTTAAATACAATTATTCTTGTCTTATCTATTTCTCTAGGAAATGCCTTTTGCACTTTATCGAAATCAACCAAAACATTAATGAGTGTTATTCAAACTAAATTGCACTCTTTTGTATCCCAATTGCCTATTATGTGGAAAAGTAATACATAGAGAGACAAGCCTCTCTTCTAAAAAGGTCAATGATTAGACAATGTCTATTCATAAATTGTGTCTTATATTGCATGGTATTGCAAAATAGGGGATTTGATTTGTTGTAACAACTTTTAGGCATTGCCTACAAACCAGTTCTCCAATTGTTATTTGTTTTGTGCACATATCAAAGAGCGGTGAAGAGTAAGCATTGCTTGCCTTTGACATGTTCTTCCTAAAATTTGGGGTTTCACAAATAGTTCATGGTTCAAGTAGTCGTGTCATTGATCGCTCGCATGTAAATTTTAACATTTTTTTGCACTTTATCGGCTATGTGCAAGATCATGAGGGGCCAAACTATGCCCTTAAGTGGCAATGAAAAATCAGCAAATCAGGGTTAGTCAACTTGACGTTAAAATTTGAACTAGCTATCAACCTAATATCAAAAATTTGTAAGAATAGAATCTATAGGAAATTGAATGTAGTTTCTAAAGTACTAGGCCTTTTCTAAAAAAAAGTTAATATGATTGGTAAAAAGTATAAATTTCAATGCAGCAGTACAAAAATTTTAGGAAAAAAATAAGAAGCAGGTGTATGTCTAACCACCTTAATCATAATAAAATGATAGTATTTTATTGTAATATTTTATATATAAGTAGTAGACTCATGCCCGGATGTGACGCATATTTTTTTTTAATTTTATTCCAAAAAAATAATTAATTATGAATTATCTGCTACAACGTTTCCAGAATAAAAAAATTCATGTGTCTAACCACCTTAACTCATTGAAGATTTTACAAAATTCAAAAAAAAATTCCCTTATAGTAGGCGAAGCATAGAATGTAACGCATTTTTTGAATTTCAAAAATGTTATACCGTCTGAAAGTTATAGCCATTTTTCAATCAGTATATAAAGCAGCACTTTAGAGGTAACTCTATTAGAAAATAACTAATAATTACTTACCAAATTCAAAACTTGACAATAATTATATCGATAGAAAGTTGATAATCTCCTTAAGATACCCTTTTTGTTTCATCAAATTCGGGTGAAAAAAGTCGTTAGCTACATGGTCGAAGTCTGGAACTCAGAGAAACAGGGAAAAACATGTTTTGAGACATTTGAAGAGTTGACCAGGTAGGTTTGGTGCACAAAGCAATACCAAGCCTAATCGGGTACCTGATATTTTTTGGTACCCGAAAATCCTGACAGAATTTTGAATTTTAAATTTTCCCTCCCCTTTCTCCCTCTTAATTTATTTCCAACCCCTTTCTCCCTCCCATTTCTCCATACTTCATATGATATATTATATATTAGATTATATATTAAATATTATATAATATCTATTATATATTATATTATATAATATATATTTTACTTTAAATATTATATAATATATATTAATAGTAAATATTACATTATATATCATATATTATATATTATTTTATATGTATTATATATTAATAGGTATTTTGAGTCGTTCTATTCATGCTGCTCATAGTATGGGATACTAGTCTGGGGTGCAGATCACAAATACTTCTATTTCAGTCACTCACTCCTTATTTTCTGATGACACGCTATTATTTGGGGATGCCTCTATTAAGGAAGCCACTTATGTCAAAAAAGTCTTTGATTTATACACTTTAGTTTCAGGGCAAAAGATTAATAATCACAAGTCTAAAATTTATGTTTTTAACACTTCTTCTCAAATCAAGAATAGAAGTGTTAATGTTCTACGATTCTCTTTAGATGAGCTCCCATCCACATATTTGGGTATCCCCTTCTTTATGGGCCATAATAAGATATCTTTTTGGCATTCAATTGTTGATCATATTAAATCTCAGGTTGCTGCATGGAAGACTAGGTGGTTGTCTCTGTCTGGTCCAATTATTCTTATTAAGTCTGTCTTATCAGCCATTCCTAATTATTATTTATCAGTGTTGCAAGCTCCGAAGTCTATTCTTATTCAAATTGAGAAATTAATTAGGGAATTTCTTTGGTCGGCAAACATGTCTGGCCAGAAAAAAATACCTCTTGTTTCCCTATTGGATATGTCTAATCAACCCTTAGCAGGGGGAGTAGGAATTCATAACCTACCTAATAGGAATCTGGATTTTGGGGGAAAATTGGTTTGGAAGATGTATTCACAACCTTATAACAAATGGTGTCAACTAATGCAACAGAAGTATCTTGACAATTTGGATCCAGTTAGAATTATCTCAGCCCTTGATCCTCCCAAAGGTTCTGTTGTTTGGAATTTAATTGTAATTTCAAGGCATATTGTCACATCTTTTGTTTCATGGGAGGTCAACAATGGTGAATCTGTTAACTTATGGTTTGATTATTGGAATGGTTTGCCTCCTTTAAGCACCTTACCCATGTTTCAGGATGTAAGTGAAATCGCTTCTTCTATGTGGGGTAAGTGGCTGGTGGATTACGTCTTGGCGGTTCATATTCATTCAGGCAAAGTCATGTGGAGAGATTTTCATGATTTACCAATTGGTCCTGTGATTGCATCTAATATTAATCAATTCTTTCAGGATAAGATTGTGTTTCTTTCTGTTACTTCAGATCGTCTCATTCGGACTCCGGCACCTGATGGTAACTATTCTGTCAAGATTGGGTATAGTTTGGCTCAATCTTCTCAAGGTAATATTAATCATTCAAGAGCTTATATGTTTTGTTGGCATTCAGCTGTTCTTCCCAAAGCCGGGTGTTTTGCTTGGTTAGTTTTGAAAGGAAGAGTCTTGACTAGTGAAAGGTTGGTCAGGCTAAACATTGATGATCCTTTTTCTTGTGTCTTGTGTCATCAAGAATTAGAATCAATTGACCATCTCTTTCTTAATTGCCCGCCTGCCCAACTATGTTGGCAGTTTGTTATGCAAAAATTATCCCTATCAATGCCTCTTCCTTTGACAGTTTGGGATTTGTTTCAGTCATGGCCTATTCTCCATCATCAATCTATGTTTTCATGTCTCTGGATTTGCATTCCCTCATTGGTTTTATGGTCTATTTGGTGGGAAAGGAATAAACAAATATTTAGAAATCAGTGTTCTCCTTTTCAATCAGTTACATCTAGTCTTGAGAAGTCTATAGCAGAAGTTACTAATGCTTATTTGGTTAAATTCTGGGGTATCCATATTTTTTCTTCATGGGATTCTCTTGTATCTAAGAATTGGGTAGGCTTGGTGTTCCCCTCTCTTCCTTTCCCATTTTGTCCTCAAGGTAGATCAGTTTTAAGATCTTAGATTAAATGGATAGCCCCTCAACAAGGTTTTTTTAAGCTTAACTTCGACGGATCTTCTAGGGGAAATTTGGGTGCCTCTGGCATTGGATTTGTGATTCGGGATTATTTAGGCTCTCCATTTTATTTTGAGGCTTCCCTGATTCCTCCTGGGACTAACAATTTAGCTGAAGCTTATGCTCTCCTTTATGGTTTAGCTGCTGCTAAAAAATTTAATATTAAGCTTCTTCATGTTGAAGGTGATTCATCTGTTCTCATTAATTCTTGTATTTCTAGGCAATCCCTTTCATGGCATTTGCACTATGTCCTTCATCAAGTTTGGTCTCTCCTTGATTCATTCCCTCAATGTTGTATCTCTCATACTTACAGAGAAGGAAATAATTTGGCTGATCGGTTAGCTAATTTAGGTGTGGAAGGGCATAATATTCATTATCCATCCTCTGTGGTTTCAATGGACTCTCATCCATCCCTTTTTAGCTGTATTTCCTCAGAATCAGCCTTTTAGATTATTTTCTTGGAGATTTTAGTTATCATTACATTTCATTTCTTCTTTGTGGTAGTTAAGCTCTTTGTCCTTCTGATATTAATTTAATATCAGGAGGTTTGAAGTTTTTGAGGTTTTAGTTATGATTACTTGGTAGGATGTACTAATATTTTTTCCTATCATTTATGTTCATGGCACTTCTTCAGGTGTGTTACTTAATGATGATTGCCTTCATAGTTCTAACTCTTGTGTTAGTTTTTGTGCGACATTTTTCTTTAATGATTTCTTGCAGGGGTTATTTGATTTACGCCAGCACATTATGTTTGTATATCTTATTTCCTTTGTGTAGGAGATTGTATCTCCTTTTGATCATTTAAATCATTGTACGGTGTAGGTTTAAGGTGTTACGACATTTACTTCATTTATGACCACTTGCTTTTATGATGGTTTTTCTCTTTTATATGGTCTTTTCGGTCATTCTTTCTGGTTTATCTCCTTAACAATGGCTGCTAATTGGTTTCTTGATGAGTTTGTTCCCTTTAATTTGTGGGTTCGTTTCTCACTGATTGGTCTGGAAATACCATTTGATGGATGTCTATTGAGCTGATGTTTTGAAGTAAGGCCTTCGCAAGAACATATGTTGTGCTAGGATTAATGGCTCATGGTCGTGCCCTGCCTCCTCGGATGGGTTCTTCTTCTATGGTGGGGAGTGTTTCTCCTTCATGGATTGTTGGTTCCTCTGCTATCGACATACCTATTCCGGCAGTGGATCCCTGTCATGTTGATTCTGCTTCTTCCTCAGAGCCTTCGATATGTGCTCTCGGTCCGGAAGCTGCCTTGCACCTGCAAGATGTTCGGTTCCTCTTTGTATGTAAGCCCTTTATATCATGTAATACCTATTGGTGGGTCTATTTTATTATGGCCTTGTCGACAGCAAGTTGTAATTGGGTTAGGTAAATTTTTATACTCAGGGTTCTCCATATGCAAACTGTAATATGGCTTTTTATGGCCTTGGGGGGTTTCTGATCGGGTTTCTAGATTTTGTTATACTAGAACCCTTATTTGTATTTGATGGGTCATGAACAGAGTTTTCTTTCCTAGTTCTTTCTCCGGGAGCCCTTTTGAACCAGTGTTATTAATATAAATATAAAAAGTTTTGCCAAAAAAAAAAAAAGGTATTTTACAATTAATATCTTCATATTTAAATTGTATGTAATATATATTTTATATTATTATATATATATATATGATACGATATAATATATATAGAAAAAAAATATATATTCAATATGATATGTATTATATATAAAATATTATTGTATATATAATAAAATCAAGTATAGTATATATATATAATATATATTATATAGGACATATTAATATATAGGTTAATTACACCAGTATAAGGCATCAAAAAGGTTTCCAAAGGGGTCATAGAGGGTTCCTAGGGGTCCTACACTTGAGAAAGTTTACTAGGACCCCTTAGGTCCCTCTTTAACCCCCGACAACACATTAGAACACTCAAGTGTGTCCCAAGGGGTCGTACGACCCCTTGGAACACACTTTTGTGTTGAAATGTGTCGAAAGGGGTCATGGGGACTTCCTAGGGGTCCTAATGCATAAGATGTACTAGGACCCCTTAGGTCCCTCTGTGACCCCCAAGGACACAATTGAGTGTTCCAATGTATTCTCAAGGGTCACAAAGGGACCTAAGGGGTCCTAGTACACATTATCACGCGTTAGGACCCCTAGGAAGTCCCCATGACCCCTTTCGACATATTTGATCACTCAAGTGTGTCCCAAGAGGAGGTAGGACCCCTTGGGACACACTTGAGTGTTCCAATGTGTCAAAATGGGTCACGGGGACTTCCTAGGGATCCTAGTACACTTTATCATGCATTAGGACCTCTAGGAAGTCCCCATGACCCCTTTTAACACATTGGCATAGAATTTGCATTTAGTCCATGGTAATGACTAATGTTAGTTTTCATGTGAATACCAACAAATTTGAAACTTGTTTTTGGCATAGAATTTTTATTTATGTTTGTAAATGTAGAGATAATGAATTGGGGCCAACAATTTTGTTTTTTATGTAGGGGAAATGTTTTAGAGAAACCCATATATTACCTCTTGTCATGGAACTCTTGCAAAATGATGGCGCAGATGGAGAGTCTTGTATTCCTATAAATAGAGAACTGATGAGCCATATGAGAATGTATATGTAATTATCTACACACTCAATTCAGGGTTATAATAGAAGATTTACTTGAATCTTATAGGGAGTGTGTGAACCAAATTAGAGGGAGTTACAAGAAAAAATGGGATTTTGTTGAGCAGAAAGTGTCCTCTGATTTCTAGGTTTATAACTCTGTTGAATATGTGGGGATGAGAGGAGGTAAAGATGGTTTAGAATTTGGTCTTTCATTCAGTATTTTGTTTATAGATCAGTTAGTTTATCTAGAAGCCAAAATAACTCATCTTGAATGTAATTTTGATTGGAAACAAGTCTGCAAATGTGGTTTTGTTGATGATAGTTAGGAGGCGGCCATTAATCATGAGCTCACCAAAAAATTGGCCATTATTCAGGGCCCTCCTGGCACTCGAAAAACATTTACCGGGTTGCAAATTATAAAGGCTTTGCTTCATAACATTTCAAATTCCTCTAGTCCCATTCCCATAGTGTGCTTTACTAACAAAGATCTGGATCAATTTTTGGAGGGAATATATGAATACAAGAAAATTCTAGCAAGGTTAGGATCTAGAACTCAGAGCTCAATTCTTAGAAAATGTACTCTTGACTGGGGACAAGAGAATTGATATCATATTGTTTTCTTTGGTACAAGAAACATTGAATTCCTAATTTGAATTTAAAAACATCAGAAAATATAGGATTTCTTAACATTCCAAACAGAACTTGTGTTGCCCTTTTCAGGGCTAGAATTGGTCTGTATATATTTGGAAATGCCAAGCTAGTCTCAGAGTAATCTCCAATGTGGAATGATATCATTAAGCATTTTATAGACAATGGGTATGTTGGTAATGGAATATCACTATACTATCCAAAACATCCAGATGATGTTGGACATGTTGTTACCAAAACTCATGATTTAAGGAGGAATGGCGATAGAAGTATGAGCTTTTGTACCAGGAAATGTGCAAAGAAAAATTAATTTGTGGTCATCTTTGTCGGACTAGGAAATGTCATTACAGAGGACATGTGAGAATTAGATTTTCAAGGCCTGATGTATGAATAAGTTTGAATTTTGTGGACATGTCTGCAAGAAGGTCTATCATGCAACTTCCTATGACCCCTTTCGACACATTGGAACAATCAAGTGTGTTCGAAGGGGTCGTAGGACCCCTTAGGACACACTTGAGTGTTCTAATGTGTCGAAAGAGGTCATGGGGACTTCCTAAGGGTCCTAGTACACCTTATCACATGTTAGGACCCCTAGAAAGTCCCCATGACCCCTTTTGACACATTTCAACACTCAAGTGTGTCCCAAGAGGTCGTAGCACCCCTTGGGACACACTTGAGTCTTCTAATGTGTTGAAAGGGGTCATGGGGACATCCTAAGAGTCCTAGTACGCTTTATCACATGTTAGGACCCCTAGGAAGTCCCCATGAACCCTTTTGACACATTGGAACAATCAAGTGTGTCCCAAGGGGTCCTACTCCTACTACTCCAATTGTTACCAATTTTTTTCTCCTAAATACTGTGAAGATTACCATGTACATGTATTTTATACAAACTTTGCGGGGTGAAGGAAGAAAATGAAATACTTAGGGCAGAGGGTGAGAAACAATTTGGAATTACAAAAAATCTACAAGAAGAGATGAGATTTTTGCGAGAAGAGGGGGAAAATCAACTGGGTCAAATTATCCAAGACCTGAGACAGAAATTGGCAACAATTCAAAGAATTAAAAAAGAGATTGCAATCTTGTGTGCAGAGGGAGCGAAACAAACTGAGAGTGTAGAAGAGGAGATTGGGTTTCTTCAGAAAATATCAGGTGAATCATTGGCTAATCTAGATGTCATGCTCTATGCTTCTAATGGTTCAACATTTCAAGTGCATTCTCTCATTCTCGTGAGTGCTCTTTTCATTTTTCCCTAGTTTTAACATTCCTAAGGGTCAAGTGTGTCCCAAGGGGTCGCAAGACACATTGGAATGCCCAAGTGTGTCCCCATGACCCCTTGCCACACATTAGAATGCTTAAGTGTGTCGAAAGTGGTCCTACGACCCCTTAGGACACACTTGAGTGTTCTAATGTGTCAAAAGAGATCATGGGGACTTCCTAGGGGTCCTAACGCATGATAAGGCATACTAGGACCCCTAAGAAGACCCCATGACCCCTTTCGACCCATTTATATGCTCAAGTGTGTCCCAAGGGGTTGTAGGACCCTTTACGACACACTTGAGCATTCAAATAGGTTGAATGGGGTCATGGGGTCTTCCTAGGGGTCCTAATGCATGATAAGTCATACTAGGAACCCTAGGAAAACCCCATGACCCCTTTTGATCTATTTGAATGCTCAAGTAATGTGTCGAAAGGGGTCATGGGGACTTCCTAGGGGTCCTAGTATGCCTTAACCATGTGTTAGGACTCCTAGGAAGTCCCCATGACCCCTTTCAACACATTTCAACACTCAAGTGTGTCCCAAGAGGTTGTAGGACCCCTTAGGACACACTTGAGTGTTCTAATTTGTCGAAAGGGGTCATGGGGAATTTCCTAGGGGTCCTAGTATACTTTATCACGCGTTAGGACCCCTAAGAAGTCCCCATGACCCCTTTTGACACATTGGAACAATCAAGTGTGTCCCAAGGGGTCCTACTCCCACTGATCCAATTATTACCAATTCGTGCCTCCTAAATACTGTGAATATTACCATGTACATGTCTTTTATATGAACTTCACGGGGTGAAGGAAGAAAATGAAATACTTAGGGCAAAGGGTGAGAAACAATTTGGTATTACTGAAAATCTACGAGAAGAGATGAGATTATTGCGAGAAGAGGGGGAAAATCAACTGGGTCAAATTATCCAAGCCCTGAGATAGAAATTGGGAACAATTCAAAGAATGAAAAAAGAGATTGCAATCTTGTGTGTAGAGGAAGTGAAACAAAGTGAGAGTGCAGAAGAGGAGATTGGGTTTCTTTGGAAAATATCAGGCGAAGCATTGGATAATCTAGATGCATGCCCTGTGCTTCTGATGGTTCAACATTTTAGGTGCATTCTCTCATTCTCGTTAGTGCTCTTTTCATTTTGCCCTAGTTTTAACATTCCTAAGGGTCAAGTGTGTCCCAAGGGGTCGTAGGACACATTGGAATTCTCAAGTGTGTCCTCATGACCCCTTTCAACCCATTTGAATGCTCAAGTGTGTCATAAGGGGTCGTAGGATCTCTTAGGACACACTTAAGTGTTCTAATGTGTCAAAAGGGGTCATGGGGTCTTCCTAGGGGTCCTAGTACGTGATAAAGTGTACTAGGACCCCTAGGGAGACCCTATGACCCCTTTCGACCCATTTGAATGCTCAAGTGTGTCCCAAGGGGTTGTAGG
>MU224951.1:1394885-1417862 GCA_018584345.1 Thuja plicata
AAGTTACTAATTAGATCATAATGATTTAAATTAGTAACCCCGATAGACTATTACTCTAACACCCCCCCTTAAGATAAGCTTAGGGAGAAGCCAAACCTAGGAAACTACTACAGAAAGCAGGAAAGATGGGTCCCGGCAACTAGGCCTGATCAGGTACCCAAAACATAAAGGGAAAAGATGTCCCAGAGAGAGGAACAAGAATAGAGCAAGAAGCACCTCCGAAGCATGTCTGAAAACTCTGTCAGAAGATACTGCTGGAACCCCCACTAAAGTGCATGATCAGGTAGAGAAGACAAGTGTCTGAAGAGCTGATCAATCGAACCAGGAAGCAATAGAACCAACAGGTGAACCCCCCCATAATGCTGAACTGGGAGAGGTAATAGGAACACTGAAATGCAGTACTAGAAACAGTTGCAGAAGAAGAACCAGGAACACCAAGTGCAACAGAGGTACAAACATAGGATAAAGGGCGGTGTCATCGACACAGACTACATGGGCTAATATCGTGGAAGGTACGCTCACTTGACAAAAGTGGATGCGCCTATAGCGGCAAATGCATCATAATCCCCCCATGGCACTTTATAACATAGTGCGGGTACAAAAACTGAACAAGGTGTACAAGATCCAAGAAAAGCAGAAGAAGGCACTTTATCTCAGTGCGTTTACAGAACAAAGATACATCAAAAAGAGCATGCAAGCTCAGAAGTTAGAAAGAAGAGTGAACTATGAACTCAGAGGAAGAGATCCCCGGACCTGTAGAAACAAGCACACCACCAGAGGGCATAAACTGCATAACTCAGAGGAGTGAAAACTCGGATCAGAATCTAGAAGAAATGCCTCTGCCACTGAATAGTATACAGAATTAGCTTTCCGACGATATAAAGAAGTCAAAAAAAGACCTCCGTATGCTCCCTATAGAGCGAAAAAGGTGATAAAGGCCCAAAATGCCCTAAAAGGCTTATAAATGGCCCCCAGGGGCTAAAAAAAAGAGCCCCCCGGCCGCATGGAGAGCACCAGGGGCTTAACCGAGGCCCCTGGGCACCCATAGGACCAGTCCCTGCAAAGAACCGCCCGCGGGGGCTTATCACAAAACACCGCCGGTTGAAATGGCGCCACCGGGTCGGCGGGGGATCGCAGAGGGTGGCGGGGCCGCGAGTTCCGCTGAGCGGCGGGGCTGCGGAAGCATGGGAAGCTCAGCGGAGGGTTGCAGACTGGGCGGCGGGGGCCGCTGTGGGCGGCGAGCGGCGGGGGCCGCGGTGTATGGAGCGACGCGGGCCGCACAATGCAGAGGGGCCGGTGGAGCCGGCGGAGAAGACTGGTGGCGGTGGGAATATGCGCAGCCGGGGGCCGGGCCGCGGTGGTGCGGCGGCGGCGCCCCAATAATTACACAGCCTGCGTATTAAAAATGCAAAAAACATTGAAAAAACAAGCATTTTTTAATATTTTTTCTCGTAATCCGTGCCCGTACGGCCCTAGGAGGCCGAGAAAATTTTCCCAGAGCCCCGGTGCCCAAAATGGTCAAAATTTTATATGATTTTGACTCTCCCGGGCCTTCTGGACGCAATGGTGGAGTCCATTTCGGCTCAAATAGCTCTGAAAAACAAGACCCCCCAGAACCAGAGAAAAAAACTGGAAAAGCGTCTGAAAGCTTCTGTGTTTCAACGAAGACCGAACAGCTGACAGCAGGAAAGCTCTGATACCATGTTATAATTGATGAACATCAATACAACCAAGATCACCTGCATGCAAGATAGTTACAAAGAAGAAGAAGCAGACAGAAGAGAGAAGGATCCAGAAAGCTATGGCGGCCGATAGGCCAGAGACAGGAAAACCATGTTGACAGAAAGATGATTTCTATATTCAACAATAATGATTTACAAAACTATCTCCTTTACGAAATACAAAGAGGTGATTCCTTATAAAGGAATACCGAAACCCTAAAAGGGAAACTATCAGAAATAGAAACTGCCTAAGGTTAGCTGAAGCAAACTAGAGTGAATAGGGAAGTTACTAATGAGATCATAATGATTTAAATTAGTAATCCCGATAGACTATTACTCTAACAGTTTGAAGTTTGTTAGGACCTTAGGAAGTCTTGTGGTTAGCCTTGTGTCATTTTGAAGTCATTTGACCTCTTCAAGTGAGAGAAATCCCTTTGGTACACAGTGAGACCTTAGGATTATTTTACTAAGGTGTGGAGTCTTGTTGTCCAATTTGTGGAGTTCTCCAAGCCTCTACATCATAACTTGCAATGAGGGTCAATTGAAAGTAGCTCCATAGTGTATATTTCAAACCATCCGTCCTGGCATCAAAGCATCTACTCTATTGACTCTGGTTGGCAAGGTAAACACTAGTGACAACCCCATTCCACCCACGGAGTCACTGAAACACTCGTGACCACGCTCGACCCAAGTGTCCCCAAGGTGCACTAAGCACGATTGGGAAGCAATTTTCCAAGGCTCATATCACGGACCTCGTGAGAGGTATCAAAAAATTGTTGGGGGCTACGAGATTGTGTTGCTGAGTTCTACAATAACCTCTCTCAGTTTTGGGTGATTTGACTTCATTTGCGTTTCGAAAGGCAATCTTAGTCGGTGCCATAACTTGCAATGAGAGTCAGTTGAAAGTAGCTTCGTAGTGTATCTTTCAAAAAATTCATCCTGGCATCAAACCATCTGTTCCATCAGCTTTGGTTGGCCGGGTAAATGTCAGTGACAAACCCATTCCACCCACAGAGTCATTGGAATGCTCGCGACTATGCTAGACCCAAGTGTCCCCAAGGTGCACTAAGCACAATTGGGAAGCAATCTTCCAAGGATTTTATCTCAGACCTCATGAGAGGTATCGACAAACCATTAGGGCATACAAGATCATGTTTCCGAGGTCTACAAAAACCTCTCTCAGTTTTGGGCGATTTGACTTCATTTTCGTTTGGCAAGGCAATCTTAGTCGATGCCAAAACTTGCAGTGAGGGTCAATTGAAAGTAGCTCTGTAGTGTATATTTCAAACCGTCCATCCTGGCATCGAAGCATCTACTCCATTGGATCTAGTTGGATGGTTAAATTCTAGTGACAACCCCATTACACCCATGGAGTCACTAGAACGCTCGCGACCACACTCGACCCAAGTGTCCCCAAGGTGCACTAAGCACGATTAGGCAGTGATTTTTCAAGGCTTGTATCTCGGACCTCGTGAGAGGTATCAAAAAAATGTTAGAGGATATGAGATCTTATTATCGAGTTCTATAACAACCTCTCCCATTTTTGTGTGATTTGACTTCATTTGTGTTTGGCAAGGCAATCTTAGTCGATGCCAAATCTTGCAATGAGGGTCAGTTGAAAGTAGCTTCGTAGTGTATCTTTCAAACGGTCATTCCTGGCATCGAACCGTCTACTCCATCAGGTCTGGTTGGCCAGGTAAAATCTATTAACAACCCCATTCCACCCATGGATTCACTGGAATGCTCGCGACCACGCTCGACCCCAGTGTCCCGTAGGTGCACTAAGCACGATTGGGCAACGATTTTCCAAGGCTTGTATCTTAGACCTCGTAAGAGGTATCGACAAAATGTTAGGGGATGCGGGATTATATTACTAAGGTCTACAAAAACCTCTCTTGGTTTTGTGCGATTCAACTTCATTTTTGTTTGGCGAGGCAAACTCAGTCGATGCCAAAACTTGCAATGAGGGTCAGTTGAAAGTAGCTTCGTAGTGTATCTTTCAAACGGTTCATCCTGGCATCAAACCGTCTGCTCCATCAGGTCCAATTGGCCAATTAAACACTAGTGAAAACCTTATTCCACCCATGAAGTCACTGGAACGCTCGCGACCACGCTTGACCCAAGTGTCCCCAAGGTGCACTAAGCACGATTGGGCAGCGATTTTCCAAGACTCGTATCTCGGACCTCATGAGAGGTATTGACAAACCGTTAGGGGCTACATGATTGTGTTTCTGAGGTCTATAAAAATCTCTCTCATTTTTGGGTGATTCGACTTTGTTTGCGTTTGGAAAGGCAAACTCAGTCGATGCCAAAACTTGCAATGAGGGTCAGTTGAGAGTAGCTTCGTAGTGTATCTTTCAAACGGTTCATCCTAACATCAAATCATCTATTCCATCAGCTCCAATTAGCTGGTTAAATTCCAGTGACAACCCCATTCCACCCACGGAGTCACTGGAATGCTCGCAACCACGCTCGACCCAAGTGTCCCCAAGGTGCACTAAGCACGATTGGGCAGAAATTTTCCAAGGCTCGTATCTCAGACCTCGTGAGAGGTATCCACAAACCATCAGGGGCTACGAGATCATGTTTCCAAAGTCTACAAAAATCTCTCTTGACTTTGGGTGATTCAACTTTGTTTGCGTTTGGCAAGGCAATATCAGTCGATGCCATAACTTGCAATGAGGGTCAGTTGAAAGTAGCCTCGTAGTGTATCTTTCAAATGGTCCATCCTAGCATCGAATCATCTATTCCATTAGCTCTAATTGGTTGGTTAAATGCTAGTGACAAACCCATTCCACCCACGGAGTCACTGGAATGCTCGCGACCACGCTTGAGCCAAGTGTCCCCAAGGTGCACTAAGCATGATTGGGCAGCGATCTTCCAAGGCTTGTATCTCAGACCTCGTGAGAGGTATCCACAAACTGT
Organism: Thuja plicata; assembly: GCA_018584345.1. Lineage (NCBI taxonomy): Eukaryota > Viridiplantae > Streptophyta > Pinopsida > Cupressales > Cupressaceae > Thuja > Thuja plicata. The sequence goes on from MU224951.1 coordinate 1,399,532, forward strand.
TAGGGGATATGAGATTGTGTTACCAAGGTCTACAACAACCTCTACCAGTTTTGGGTGATTCAAATTCATTTGCATTTGGCAAGGCAATCTCAGTCGATGCCATAACTTGCAGTGAGGGTCAGTTGAAAGTAGCTTCATAGTGTATCTTTCAAACGGTCTGTCCTAGCATTGAACTATCTATTCCATCAGTTCCAGTTGGTCAGGTAAATTCTAGTGGCAAACCCATTCCACCCATGGAGTCACTGGAATGCTCGCGACCACACTTGAGCCAAGTGTCCCCAAGGTGCACTAGGCACAATTGGGCAGCAATCTTCCAAGGCTCGTATCTTGGACCTTGTGAGATGTATCGACAAATTGTCAAGGGCTATGGGATTGTGTTGTCAATTTCTACAACAACCTCTCTTGGTTTTGGGCGATTTGACTTCATTTCCGTTTGGCAAGGCAATCTCAGTCGATGCCAAAACATGCAGTGAGGGTCAGTTGAAAGTAGCTCCGTAGTGTATCTTTCAAACTGTCCATCCTGGCATCGAACCATCTATTTCATTGGCTCCATTTGGCCAAGTAAACACCAATGACAAACCCATTCCACCCACAAAGTCACTGGAATGCTCACGGCCATGCTCGACCCAAGTGTCCCCAAGGTATGTGACTGAGGACAACAAGTTTTGAGCATGATGTTACAAAATAATGTCAGTTGATTTTGACATATGTCTTATAACTTGATAAAGGGTATCTAAAACACTTATTATTTTTGGAAGTCTTTTGGAAAGTTTTGGAGAAAACAACCAAAAACAGTCGTTGGTGAACTTTTTGGAGAAAACAACCAAAAATAGTCTAGAAGTTGATGTACTATTGAAGGAAGGATTTGGGTATTGTTAAAAAATGTATCATCTTAAAATGGAAGCACTTCCATGTTAATAATGTTTATCCCTCTTTAGTGGATGGTTTTTATCACCATCATACTGTCCCCTCATTTCTACATCCTCTCCTGCTTATCTGCCTATTCAGGACCCTGATTAGGCCTCTCCGGGCACTTTTTATCCCACCTGACACTTTTTTCATAGGTTCTAACCCCCTAGGTCAAGGTTGACCTCAACCTTGACCTGGGTCCCCCTTTCAAATGTGGAAGCCTGTCAGCTGTCGGAGGTCATCAAAATTCATTTTCCCGCTTCCGGGTTGGCTGTTTTGGGTTCCGAAGCGGCAAATCCTAAATTATATTTAATATAGGTTCTCTTCTAGGGGCATGGGTCTAATTGGAATTTAATTCTCCTATGTTGGCCTCTCTAGATGATTTTGCCCTAGTTTCGTATAAAAGGAAGCTTTTCTCTCTCATTTTCTCTAAGCAATTTCTCTGAACAAAGAACCATCAAGCATAAGACGCAAGAGGCAATTCTAATTCTCTCCAAGTGAAATCAAGAAAAAATTTCAAGAATCCATTGCTCTAAATGTTTCCAAGCTTTGAAGGTGTTCAAGTTTTCCTCTCAAGCATTCAAGTTCTCCATTGAAGATCAAGGATTCAATCTTTCAAGCCTTTGAAGGGATTTGGTTCCAACATTCAAGATTCATCATTCAAACCCTAGATCTAGCCATCATGGTGGTGTGATCTTCCTTCAAGATCCTTTGTGCATCCTCGAGACTTATTCATTCTCTTCAAGGTGGATTCCAAGCATAAAATCATGGAAGTTTATGGTTTCTATTGAATCCAAGCTTTCATATTTACATACTTTCTTACATTTGAATTACATTGGCATACATATTCAATATCATAGCTTCATTCTTAGATTCAATTCTACTACTTTCTAGCATTCCATACTTTATTGATTTCAAGGTTAATTCCTAAATCAGGGTTTGACTAAGGCCAACCCCTCCCCCCAAAAAACAAACCTTTTTTTCTTGCAGGTATAGGTTCAGGACTGTGGATTTGAGGGAAAATCTAGATACCCTTTTCGGCCAACTTTTGGGATCCGCGAACGGATTTTTTGTTGGACCTATGCAGGTCAAGGTTGAGATTATTGGGTCAGTGGTGAGATTATTGGGTCAAGGTTGACATTTTTCTCAGGACGGTGTCGAATCAGGAAAATATTTCTGGGTTTTGTCCATCTTTGCGTTTCTGTTCCGGATCAGGCTTCAAATTTTCTAGAAACAGGCTACAGACCTCAAAAAACAACATTCTTCAGATCTACAATACTTTATGGTTAGTACATTTCTCCTATCCATTTCAATTCAAATCTTTAATCATTCTAAATCTATCACACATTTACATTCATTCACACATGTTTTAAGAGGGAAACCTAGGATCTCCTTCTTTATTCTTATTTCCAATAGATTGATTCATTTATGCATTGATCCTTTTTGGATTGATCAATTTGGATCCTTCCTTTATGCATTTGAAAATAAAGGGGAATTTTTTATTTATCCCTCCACTCTAAACATTAAATGTAAGGTGATAAGTGATTTGAGAATCAAAACTCTTATTCTATTAACATCATTTTCTTCCTTTACATTTTGGTGAACCTGCGATAGACAACTCTTTATTTTTGGTGTTAGATTTGAATTAGATCTTGCATGCATGTAGAAGTAGTTTTTATTTTATTCTCTTGCATTTATATTTCAAAATTCATAAAAATCACAAAATTTCTTTAAAAATACAAAAACATTTACATTTTTCATACTTGTAATATTACTTTGTGTTCAACATGTATGATTTTTGTTTTGAATACTTTGATGAGGCTTTTGTTGCTAAAGAGGATAGATCCCCTAATGAGGTACATGGAAGTGAGGATGAAATTTGTTTGAATACGATCTCCATGGATCCTATTCCTATTTTATCCTCCTCTACAATCTCTTCAATTGACCTTTACCACAGAAGTGAGTTAAGGATAGATGTTACTTCTTCTCCTAATATATGTCTTTTCTATGAGCCTGCTTTAGAATATAATTCTTCCCCCTTTAGGGATCAAGCTTTAGGTGCTCCTACAATGTGCTTTATTGATAGGGAGGATAATCCTCCTATTTGGGATGAACCTTTGGATTTGGATGTTTATTACTCTCTTCCTCATGAAGCCATTATGGATGATTCTACTTTTTCGGATGAACCCTTGGATAAAGACATTGATTTATCCCCTTCTTGTGAAGATTCTTTGATACAAGAGGGTGTTTTATTAATGGAAGACATATTCATACATGATGATGACTCTTTTTATAAAACACACTCCCCTTATGTGGACATTTTAGAGAAAGAAGAGAACATTATTGATACATTACCTCTAATTGGGATTCCTTCTAGTGATGAGGCATTAGCGAAAATGATATGAATTCCCTTAATGCTCTCCCTTTTAGTGATGATCCTATGGAGAATCAAGATCCTACCCCATCTTCTCCTAGGACGTATTCCTTTATTTTTTCTTCTTGTGAATCTATCGAACATACTAATGATGACATAGTGACTACTGAAGTTCAATTGACTTGTTTTCATATGGCTTCTTGTTATGGTCATGGTTATCATTTACTAGTTAAACAAGGATTCCATAATCAAGGATGTACTCAGCATAAAAAGGGAATTCAAATGACCTTACAGAATGGGGGGCATGAGCATTCTTATGGATTGGGATTTAATCCTCAACAACATATCAATATTACCAACATCTCAAATAACATTTCAAAACATGATGACCCTATGAAGGAATTTGACCAAGAGGTTGTTCTGCCTAAACTCCTTCGTGCTAAGATGATTACTAGACCTAAACGCAAAAATAAACATAGTCTATACTTGAAGATTCTTCCTTTTTGTTCCTATCATAGATTTCATGATCACTCTACTAATGAATGTCAAGCTTTACATTATATGATTAGGAAGCTCATTGATAATAAAGTTATTTATATATCATATGGAAATGAGTTGTATTTCAATCCTATTTTCTCTAAATAACATTTATGTTCCTATTATGGAACTCCATATTATGTAAACAATGTTAGCCTAATCTTTGGGGGCTCATGGTCTTACATAGTATTGTGAGTGATATAATAGGTCCCCTTTCATCCTTGTTCCTACGCTTGGGGGGCAAGGATGTAATCTCCTTCTCTTCTATCTTTTCGGGATTCGCTTTTCCTTGGTTAAGTAGTATCTATCTATTATGTGATATCCAATCATACATGAAAATTTTGGTTTGCATTAAGGATCTATGTCCTTTATTATAACCTATTTCGTTGTTTGACATTGGGTTTCCATGGTTGATAAATCTCTCACCTTGGAAACTGAATAGTGTGCTATCCCTCACAAGGGTTACTTTCTCACCTCTTGCATGATATCTCTTTTCTACAACAACATTTATTAATATAATTTGATATATCCCTTGATTCCACCCCTGGGGGGCAAGGTATTCTCTTTCTTCCTCTATCTAAGGATCTACTTTCCTTAACCTAGTGGCATTTTTTTATCATATAACATTATTTTCTTATAAATATTTATGTTTTGACTACGGATACCCTCTTATACGAGAGGTGATTTTCCTAGGTCATCATCTCTTCTTTATTTTTCAAACTATGCTCTTGATAAACTCTTTCCCTTGCTTTGGTTAAGTGTTTGACTCCTTCATTTTGAGATTCCTCTTCCTCTTCATCGCAGGGGGTTAGATGATTGAATCTTGGGTCCCTCTTTTCTTTAGAAGATGACATTTTATCTTAAGCACTCCTCTATGGTGGGGGTCTTGATGATAAGATATCTTCCTCTTTGAGGATCCTTTTTCCATATGTGACATATCCATTTCACGATTATCTATGCTCTTAGATGTAAGGGTCAATACTCTTTGCTAAGGATATAGTGTATATTGTTATTAAATTGGATATCTTTGTACCTTGTGAAGTAGGTATCCTCTTTTCTCTTCCTTATCCTGCCTAGTGGGTAGTCATGATAAGGAGGGGGGCATATATAGGGTCTCCCTTGTACCATATTTTACATTAGTTTTCATTTTTCATCATGCTAAAACCTTGGAAGGTAACGCACATAATTTGCTAAACCCTCAAGAGACACGCATTTTTACTTTTATTTTTGCTAAATCCTCAGAAGGTAACACACATAAGTTGTTAAATCCTGAAGATATACACACCCTTTTTATTTTACGATATGCTTGGAAGGTAACACACATAAGTTGCTAAATCTTGAAAAGACACGCATTTTATATTTCCATAGTGATACAAGAATGTGGATCTATGGATATTTCAAAAGTCGTCAGAAGACGCATTACAATTACAAGCATAGTTTATGGGTGAACCTATTGGGCTATCCCTCCTTGGTGATTCATAGTAAGGTGGGAATATTACTAGGTGAGGTAATCACTATCTATTTTCTTTCTTTCTCTTTCATGCTAGTAGGATTAGATCATGAAGCTATGTTATCTATAGTGTTGCTCTTGTCTTGCTTATGTAATCATGTATGTTTCTATGATTGATTGCTCTTTATTTTTCATATCTTTATGCATGCATGTTGAGTTATAATCCTTGGTCTAGGGGCTCATGTCCTTGACCTATTGATATTCTACCTTGTTGCGATCCACCAAAATCTTTCTTCTAACTTTACCGAAAGCATGTTCGATTTTCATACTTTCGCTAAAGTGGGGGCTTAATGTATCATCTTAAAATGGAAGCACTTCCATGTTAAGAAAATTTATCCCTCCTTAGGGGATTATTTTGAACACCATTATACTATCCCCTCATTTCTGCACCCTCTCCTGCTTATCTGCCTGTTTAGGACCCTGATTGGGCCTCTCCGGACACCTTTTATCCCACCTAGCACTTTTTCCAGGGGTTCTGACCCCCTGGATCAAGGTCGACCTTGACCTTGACCTAGGTCAGGGTTGACCTCAACCTTGACCTGGGTCCCCCTTTCAAATTTGGAATCCTGTCGGTTGTTAGAGGTCATCAAAATTCATTTTCCCGCTTTCGGGTCAGCTGTTTTGGGTTCTAAAGTGGCAAATCCTAAATTATATTTAATATAGGTCCTCTTCTAGGGGAATGGGTCTAATTGGAATTTAATTCTCCTATATCGGCCTCTCTAGAGGATTCTACCCTAGTTTCATATAAAAGGAAGCTTTTCTCTCTCATTTTCTCTAAGGGCCCGTTTGGGTACTGGAATACCATATCCTAGATATGGTCAATTATGGAAGATGCTGCAATTCAAGAAGATTCTTATCCTCAAAATGAAATCCAGAATATGGACTGACCCGTTTGGTTCACCCGGAAGATGACTGAGAAGATGCATAAGGAATTTTAATTCTTTATTTTTTAATTTCTTTGAATATGATGTGTATATGTGTGTATATATACACACATGCACACATGTGTATATACATAGATACATGTATGTATATACACACACATGTGTGTACATACACATGTATACACATATACACACATACACATGTGTGTGTATACACACACATACATGTGTGTATATATACACACATATGTATAAATACGCATACAAGTGTGTATCCATGTATACACATATACACATATATGTATATATACACACACATACACACTATATATACACATGTGTCTATATATACATGTACACATGTATGTATATATACATCCTTATAGCAATATAATATACATCTTTATAGTCACTGATTCTCCAAAATATTAAATTTGGTTTGTATATACACACAAGCATATACACACACATGTGTATATACACATATGTATATACACACACATGTATATATATATACATCCTTATAGCAATATAATATACATCTTTATAGTCATGGATCCCACAAAATATTAAATTTGGTTTTCTAAAAATTGGAATTCCCATTCCACTTTTTTGTGAAATTCTAATTCCACCTATTTAGGTGGAAGATGATATTCCCATTTTGGGGGCAAAATTGGAATTTTTAAATTCCAATTCCAATTTTTTAGATGGACACAAACATAGAATTAAAATTTCTTGGAATTAGATAATACCAATTCCAGTCTAATTCCAGGAAACAAACGGGCCCTAAGCAATTTCTCTGAACAAAGAACCATCAAGCATAAGACACAAGAGGCAATTCTAATTCTCTCTAAATTAAATCAAGAAAAAAGTTCAAGCATCCATTGTTCTACATGTTTCCAATCTTTCAAGGTGTTCAAGTCTTCCTCTCAAGCATTCAAGTTCTTGATTGAAGATCAAGGATTCAAGCTTTCAAGCCTTTGAAGGGATTTGGTTTCAACATTCAAGATTCATCATTCAAACCCTAGATCTAGCCATCATGGTGGTGTGATCTTCCTTCGAGATCTTTTGTGCATCCTCAAGACTTATTCATTCTCTTCAAGGTGGATTCCAAGCATACAATCATGGAGGTTTACGGTTTCTATTGAATCCAAGCTTTCATATTTACATACTTGCTTACATTTGAATTACATTGGCATACCTATTCAATATCATAGCTTCATTCTTAGATTCAATTATACTACTTGCTAGCATTCTATACTTTATTGATTTCAAGGTTAATTCCTAAATCAGGGTTTTACTAAGGCAAACCCCTCCCCCCAACAAACAAACCTTTTTTCTTGTAGGTACAGGTTCAGGACTGCAGATTTGAGGGCAAATTTGGATACCCTTTTCGGCCAAATTTCAGGATCTGTGAACAGATTTTTTGTCGGACCTATGTAGGTCAAGGTCAAGATTATTGGGTCAGCAGTGAGCTTATTGGGTCAAGGTCGACATTTTTCTCAGGACGGTGTCAGATCGGGAAAATATTTATGGGTTTTGTTCGTCTCTGCGTTTCTGTTCTAGATCAGGCTTCAGATTTTCTAGAAATAGGCTACAGACCTAAGAAAATATCATTCTTCAAATCTACAATACTTTATGGTTAGTACATTTCTCCTATCCATTTCAATTCAAATCCTTAATCATTCTAAATCTATCACACATTTACATTCATTCACACACGTTTTAAGAGGGAAACCTAGGATCTCCTTCTTTATTCTTATTTCCAATAGATTGATTCATTTATGCATTGATCCTTTTTGGGTTGATCAATTTGGATCCTTCCTTTGTGCATTTGAGAATAAAGGGGAATGTCTTGTTTATCCCTCCACTCTAAACATTAAATGTAAGGTGATAAGTGATTTGAGTATCAAAATACTCTTATTATATTAACATCATTTTCTTCCTTTACACAAAACAAAGAAGAATTTGAGTGATCTCGGTAATTTATTGCATCTATTATAACAAATTCAAACAAATTGACATATAACTTCAACAAGATATAATTTAAATTATAATGATAATCAAATATAACTTCAAAATATAACTTCAAGATATAACAACCATAATCATAGTCAAGATATAACTTCACCATTCAATTCCATATACATGAATAATAAATGTGTATATAAAATATGACACTAATATAACATAAAAATGTAAATGTTCTATATATAGAAAGTATCAAAAGTATCTCCATATACAAATATGGCACATGCCACTTCAAAGTGTCTACAAAATCAATGTTTCAAGTTGTACAATGTGGCATATATGCCATCTCAAAATGTGCCAAGTGGCATCTCTAAATGAACACAACTAAAACTACATCCTATGCAGTACGGGGATCATCAAAATGTAGCCTCTTTGAAGAAGTATTTGGCTCTGATTGATCCTGCATAAAAAATGAGTTCAATCCCAAGTTAGATTGCTTAGCTTATATGATTTGTCAATATATTTAATTCATAATTCAAACATGAATTTAATTATAAATTATAACTTAATACAAACATATGTACCTGGCCTCTCGATCGCCTACTATGATCAGGTGTCCTAACATAAGCCTTTGGTAGCGAACAGACAATGTCACCAATACCAACTCTGACTTATAAATATATATTTGCAATAATGAGATTAGTAGAGTGGTGTAGGGGCCCAAGGTGCAACATAGAGTAATAAATTTACAAAATAGGATGATAGCATAATAAAATTACAAATTGATTGAACTAAAATTAAAAATTACGTCCACTGATCCCTCCTCTGGAATAGTGGGCTGGGTCAACAAAGATAGGAATGATTCTTGTGGGGCCTCCCTCGCACTAGGAGTAACCTATGAGAGTCAAAAAGATAGTCAATTATATATAAATGTACTTCATCATAACAACCCTGGTTACAAAATAAAAATAACAATATGTACAAATCTACGTACAATTAGGCTATCACTCCGAATTGAGATGCCTGTCAGCCCAGGCTCCCAAACCTGTGTCAGGACATCGTCGAGAGCCACACCCTATACAATAAAGTGCATGTAAAATATTTATTACTACATGCAAGTAAAATACATATGCATGCATAATTAATCTTAAACAATTAATTACCTTTCCTTTGTCGACACATGAGGAAGGAACCCCTCGTGCCCCCCACTGACATCAGTTGATACCTGCAAGAGTACAATAAGATGACAATATATTAGTATATGTATGAATTTTATTGCTCTAATTGATAGAGATTTAAGCATGTACACCAAATGATATAAAAAAACTAATGGGTACATAATTTATAATATACCATATAGGTGTCAAGGCCAAATGAAATGACCGAAAGTGTTGAGTCATCCACCCGTCTCAACTCCTCCTCTATCATCGACTGAACATAAATGAACCAAATATATATACATAAGTACATGCAATCATTAAAACTAATCTAAATAAATAAATTATTTTTAAATTAAATAAGTCATGTGACAAATTTATTTATAATGTTTACTCTTACCATATCAACAAGACTTCATGGCTCTGCGTACCCCTCCTTAGCACTCTCATGAGACACAGATGCTCCATGAGGTGTTGCAGCCTCTGTAGTTGTGTATCCTATATCCTCCTCATCAATAACATACTGATATGTATTAGTATTAGTAAGCGGTCCGAGGCATAAATTCTTGCACATAATGCAAGTATGGGGCACACATACATGTGAACTACTGCCAGATGTTGATGCACCAACATCATCCACACCAGGAGGCAACAATGACTTGGTCTACGTGATCAACTGATCACTTCACATGTGAATGGCCCTAATACTCTGTGAGGTAGCCTCTGTAATGATATCGAGATGCTGCACTGGAGGAGGGGGTGCGACATTAGTGGGAGGACAAAGGTAGTGGCCTTTTTGCACTGGGCAAATGGCCTAGCTTGAGCAGCTCCTCTGCCTATGCCCATGTTGGGTCTCATGCTCCAATAATTAACATTGTGACCAAATACAAACTCAGCATACAATTTTTTTATGAAATAGAAAGGGAGATCCAAATTGCTATGGGGTGGTTTATCAAAAACCATCCACCAACGATCCCAAAATTGTGTGCGCATTGCTTCATTTGTGCACCATTTTATTGATAATTTGGGCATTTTGGGGTCAACTTTTTATCTGTTTTTAGGATTAACAAAAAGGGAGGCTATATCTTCCTTAGTTATATTAAGGGCCGCAACCCCATCATGGTCAAGCCCATCATCAAATTGGGCATGCATATCATCACACCAATGAAGAGCAACATTATGTTGTTGCGTAAGGGTGTTAATATTTTCAACAATGGTATTTAGGGTGACAAGCATAGGAGCTAACGTAGGTATATTCTAATACATGTTTTTGAAGCCCCGTATAGTGTTCAAATTCTCTTGTATCAAATCCTTTAAAGATTGAGGGTTTTGAAGTGGTTTTGGATTTTTTTGGGGATCGTTATTTGGTGGGGGAGGGTTATTATCTTCATTGTTGTCAGCCATGCCTGATTAAATAATATACAAATATAAATTTCAAATTGATTTCATATGTTATTAAGAAAATCAATACAAAACCCCATTTTAACCAAAAAACTACATTTAACATGAAAATGAAAGAAATTAATCAAGATATTGTAAGAATTTACTTACCGGATAAACTGCGGAGTCAAATTTGTTGTTTAAGAAATCAAGTACCCAAAAAAATTGTGTATAGGATATTTAGAGCCGTTTTCCAAACCCAAAACGATGAGAGAAATGAGGAAAACAACTCGCGAGTTTTGATTTATGCCACAGGTTTCAGGTACCCAATTTTTTCGGGTACCCAAAAATATCGGGTAATTGATTAGGCTTGTGCTTTGGTGTTAGGTTTACCCAGGTGTACTGACACATAGGCCTACTAAAAAGTCAACAAACATTTTCATGCGCTTTTGGACGAGTGAAAAGTGGATTTTTTTCACATCGCCACTTTTTGGCCCCTCGTGATCTTACACATACCCTATCTTCTTTTTTATCATTTTTTTGCTTAAGCTTTGTCAATTTGCAATCTTTTTGAATTGGGGGCATCAAAGTCTGCATTGTCTATGTCGATGGAAAAAAACTCACCTTGTAGGCAAATAGTTGTGGTTTGCTAGATTGTTTGTTCCAATCTTTTTTTCATTGTTTATATTACCTTTTTATTTCTCTTTGCAACACATTACAACTTTTATCGATCATAGTGAACATTTTTCTTTGGTTGCACATTGCAATTTAGATGTCATTCCAGTGTCTTAGAAGAAATATTTATATTTTTCAAGTCCTAATTTTGTTTGTTCACTAGTCAATATATTTTCCATTGGTTTTGATACAAGCACAACTGCAACTGTTTTCATTTCCATAAAAATATGACAGACATGCATTTTGTTCATCTCTTGTCTTGTTCGTTGCAATGGTTCATAATGACAATGCTTTAAATTATGCTGCAAGTTAATTAAGTCTATGACACATTTTGGTTGATTGTAATTGTAATATAATTTTTTTTTCTATTTCTGGGATTGTTTTCCATACATATATACTTATTTCAAGAATTTGTGAAAGCCACAACAATGTAAAGTGTGAACCTTCCATCCTAATATTTTCATATGACATCCCAAGTCTATGAATCGGTGTTTGAAATTCTAGTGTGTTATTGCTACTATGTGGATTGCATTGGCCAGTTGTCTTGAAACACGCTAATGCAAAATTGTTTCGTGCCTTCAATGCATTTGCAAATGACTGAGTCATACATAATCACAAAAAAATAACATCGAATTATGTATCATCCAAGTTGGCCACTACAACAAACATGTTTTCACCACATGGACCACAAGTTGAATGGGCATGAGAAAGTCCAATATTGTCAAATGCACGTGCAATAATTTTCCCTATATATTCAAAACTGTAACCGCCAATTGGAAAATGTGTATACACATTTGCATTGTAGTTTTGTAAGCCTTTTCTTGAAAAGATAGGTTCATAATGTCCAAAAATTAGATTTGCATTATAGAAAATCATTGATATTGTATGATGAGATGCTTGCTTATTGAAATGAAAGTATGGTTTCTTGTGTGTGATGACCATATGCATATAGATATGTCTATCCATTGTGCTAACCATTACACACAAAAGAGGTCACCCCAAAGCTCAACCTCACCATTTGCATTGATTTCTCTTGATGAAAGCCTCATCCTACACATATTTGTCCTTGTCATATATTTTATGCAATTAATAAAACATTTATGGGTACAAGTCAAGCTCAAGTGAATGAATGACTTCGTTACAACCATTGCACAAAAAATGCAAAAAATGGTCTACAACCATTGCACAACTATTTTGATGTATATTGAAAATGGAGCAAGACATGGACCATGCCAAATAAATAATCCCCTACAGCGGATTTGAAATCAAGGATTCAAAAAACATTGTACATTGGCAAGGGCTTCATCTATTGATTTTATTTCTTGATAGTTATATGATTCATATGCTTCTACTTCGATTGGGCTATGTGAAATTTTTCATTTTTTTGTCAATGTTTACAAACATTATGGAAAGAGTATATGTCAATACGAAAAAATTAGCAAAAGAAATGACTTCAAAATTCAATAATAAAGCAATGGATAGTTAAACTGCGTTGGCTAATAACTTATACCTTTTTCATTTTATGTTTCACATACTTGTAGTTTGGGAAAAGAAGTTTGATTTTCCAACAAAGATGAAAACTTGTCTTTCACAATAATAATAACAATACCACATTCTCAAGTAAATAAATAATTGATTTTTGTTTTAGTTTTCCTTATATCTTAGCAAAGGAATAAGGAGAAGAAAACTAGTCAACATGTCTCTTGCACAAGATCTGAATTGAAAAATGCTTGAATCAAGCAGCGTAATGCTATTGTTGTCCTTGGCTAATGAGTTTTTTATCTTCCCGAATCATATTTGTGCACATGAATGTAGATTAAGCTATGCTAAAAGGATATATCATAAAGAATGTATGGTTTCTTTTTTTTGTCCATGTAAAAACATTGGCATGACAAAATGCTCTTCAAATTTTGCAATTAATCCTAAAAACAAATTGCATCGTAAACAAATCCATATGTAAAAATCCGCAAGCCTAGTTTTATACATATACCCAACTACAAATGCATATTTCAAACATAAATTAGCAAAATACGAAGAATTTTTCATATGTGAAGCCAAAAACATAAGTTATATATTGTCATTCATGCAATTGTTTTATATATGTATCTATGCATATTTTTGAAAAAATGTGTCAGCAAAGACAAAGCACAAGATTTGTTTCACAATTTGTATGAAATGGACATAGCATATAGAAATTGTGAAAACTTTTTTTGGACAATTCATTTTTTGATTCTCAAGACTAGAAATTTCACAACAATAGGAAGAATATAACCAATTTAAACTATAGATTGTTTTGAAAAGCTTAATAGTTAAGAATCAGGGCAATAATTTAACAAACCCGTGAGATAGTTCACATGCTTTGTCTTCGCTAACACATTTCAGATTGTACCAAAAATATTACTTTCCACGCGATTGGACAGTGCATATTTTTTTTCTTAGCTAACATACACAGTTTCCCTGACATAATAGAGAGGATCAACAATACAAATCTATCCACTAGATAAATCTAGTAATATTGCAAATTTTAACAATTTGCATATATGAAAGTCATGGCTCACTTCTGAGTCAGTCATAGTTTTTTTGTTTTTTTTTTAGCATTGTTCATACAACAATGCAAACATGATGAAATGAAACAAATCCTATCAAATTTGATACAACAATGCAAACATGATGAAATGAAACAAATCCTATTAAATTTGATTTTGTGACTTGGTTAACAAATGCAACATATAAAACAATGCAATGTCCAATAAGTATATTTATGCAATCGCTAAACCAAAATGGTAATGCCAATGAACAAATCAAGCACCAAAGCATCACAACTTCATAGAGAAGCCTTCAACAGGTTCTAATACAATTTAAACCACAAGGAAAATTTTTTAAACCAACAAAGCATATCAAGTTTTGGATATGCCTATGAAAAATCAAAGCATATATTGGCAACCACTAAATGCCACATCTAAAACAATGCACATGCAATGAAAACTGAAATTTGCATCGAGCTTGAACATACAATCAAATATGGAAAACTTGTAATTTTCAAAACATGGTCTGTATAAGATCTTAGTATTGTTTCTTGTCTTTTGCCAAGTTTTTTTGAATTAGTTATTTCAAGAATATGAAATTGACAATGAATAGTTACAAGCATAAAATCGTTGTAAATACATATAAAAACAAATTTGTTGGCACCATATGAAACAACCTTGCAATAACCAAACATAGATGAGCCATCCTAAATCAATTTATCATACAAATTAAACATACATGACACTTGATTTTTGCAAAAGTAGTGTTTATCAATTTTTCATTGAATATAAAACACTTAAAACAAGTAAAATTTTGAGAAAATTATTAGGCATGTCATTTTTATGTGAGAAATGAATAGATTTTTAGTTTACTACTCCCCTATCAAATACTAGAAAAGATATTAGAAACCCTGTTAGTATTTTGAAATTTATTTTATTTTGTCAGGCTTGTTCTATAATATATGCTTATTGGGTTAGTTCTAATTCAAAAGCACAGACACAAAAGAAACATTTTTGATAAAGAAATGCTCTATAAGCTTTTCAAAGGTGCATAAAATTTTCTAGTCAAAGGGTATACTTTTTAAATAGTATGAGACATGTAAATCTGAACAATAATTTTTCTTGCTATAGTGTAGTGAATATTTGTGACAAAAAAGTGCAATGTGTTTTTTCTATCTTGCATTGCTTTTTTGTTTTGCAAGAACAAAACGCGAGGCAAAGGAGGGTTTTTAGGTGTGGTGAACACTTTTTGTTATTTTATTGCTTGGCTTCTCTGTGCCATAACTCCATCTCTAATCTGCCCATTTTTATTGCTTGACAATTAAAAAAGCCCATGCCTTCTCTTTTAGATTGATCCATGTGTATTTCATTTTTATCCCATGCCTTCTCTTTTAGATTGATCCATGCATATTTCAATTTTTCCTTGTGCATTTCCAAGTTTCTTTTCATGCATTGAATTATAATAGATTGTATTCATCTGGTTGCAAACATTCCCTTGAAAATACTGTATGAAAAATAAAATAAAAATACTAGTGCTTTCCATCTACATACACCCTCTATCTAGAAGAAAATTGACTCTCGTCTCATGTTTTTCATTCAAATGATGGCATAGAAAACAATGAAAAGACATTGAAAAAAAAATAGATACGATCTTTACCCTAACTGATGATTATGTCATATAATCCGTGGCATTGTACACAAGGTTTCAAATATATTTTTCCTCAAACAAAATAAGGTTAAAACATAAGGCATGAGAATTTATTGTTTAAAATCTAAGCTAACTTATATTATGAGGCAAAATACACAAGCCATATGTTATATAGAATAACCACACCATACACAATAAACATGTAACAACAACATTAAAAGAACTCCAATTCTAAAAGATAATAGAAAAGTAATGAATAAAAAAATGTAGCAAATGAAATGGTAAGTTAGTATGTACAAGAAATTTTTGCTCACAATCCACTTACTTGACATAATTGCTTTCTTTTAGATGTAGCATTTGATGCCAGATAAATCAAACAACGTAGACAAAAAAATCAGCATACCTCAAAACCCTCCCTTGCCTCTTGCTATATCTTGGTCCATTCCTTCTCGGGCCCTTTTCAATTGAAAATGCAAATAATGAATGTTGTAATAGATCCCATAAAATTCAACCCTAGTAGTGACATTTGCTTAGCTATTATATGACACAACTTAAACAATGCATGGCCAAGCAAATGCACCACAGTCTCAACATATGCCTAGGGAATATATATATAGCTACTCAATTGACTAATTTAACAATTTTGCAAGTTTTTTTTTTTGAAATGTACATGTCCTATACTGCATAAAAACTATACCCATTGACCAAAAAATCTTTTTCCATGATCAATAAAATCGATATCAATCTAGCAAATTGCCAAGAAAAATAATTATTTTTTGAATCCCCTATATTGTATACAGGTAAAATAAGGACAAACAAACAACTTTTGATAGATTTGTAAAAGAAAAGTTATACAAAACACAACCTAGCTATTTTGCCAACAAATATCTATTGGACAGTTTTCTAAAACCAAAAACCCGTCAAAGACACATACTAATTTTATAACTGCTTAAACATATTCAGGTATATTTTATAAAAATGACCTATATAGCATAACTTAGGAAAGGAAAAGAGAAGATTTTGAAAGCTTATAGAATACATATGTTGTGAATGATTTGTTCCAAACCAAAAACATGTAAAAGGAACAAGTGAAATTAATTTTTCTCATTGTTTAAACATATTTCACCCAGTATATGGAAAAAGTCAGAACAAACAAACTTTTTTGGTTAAATATAAAAGTTTTACAAAATATGACCCATCATTTCTAGTGAACAAATATCTCTTCCAAAGTTTTTTAAAACTCAAAACCTGTAAAAGACACAGACTAATCTTATAACTTCCTAAACATATTCGCTTCAACATATTCTACATATAAAAGTGCAAATAATAAACACTAAAACAAATCTAATCAAGTTTAACTCTACCACTAACATACTCCCACCTAGAAATGCCACAAATAAAACAATGCACAACCCACTAAATATATTACAAACTTTACATACGTAGAGTCCTTCCCCCCCAATTATGCCTTCTTGTTGATTGGCCTATGCATATTTTTCCTATAATCACACTATTTAAGTTTCGTGCCATGAATTGAACTATGGGAAAAATTATAACAAACTAGTTTTTTTGATACATTTGAAAAAGATAAATTTTGCAAAATACAAGGTGATTCTACTCACCAAATATCTATTGTAGAATGTTTTTAAACCCCAAAACTCTAAAAGGCACATATGAATTTCATAACTGTCACAACATTTTCGCCTCAGAATATATGCAAAATGGAAACCAGTTTTATAAAATACAAACCATTGATTTTGCTCAACAAATACCCTTTGGTGAGCTTTATAAAACCCAAAACTTGTGAAAGACACAAACTAATTTTATGGCTTCTTAAACATACTCCACACAAGCACTATATTTACCTATCAAATGTGATAAATGGGTATATGCATGAAGATGGGGGACCAAAAAGGTGCCAAACTTTTTTTTGGTCCCCCAAAAGCCATAGGGCATACGCCCTATAGGGCACACACGCTATGGCTTAATTGCCTGAGCCTAAGGCTTGGGAAATCAAAGCCAATAGGGCGTGCACCCTATGTAACATTATGAAAATTTCTTAAAAGAGGGAGGAAGAAAGCCCAACAGGCCCTGCCAGACCAATTTCAGCACTAGGCTAATACATAAAATGTAACATTTAAGTATAAGAATTTCTTATACTTAAGTTACATTTTATGTATATACTTCCAGGATGTTTGAGAGTGGTTTTGAGCTTCATAGGAGTTAAGATAAATATTTTGTATTTTGAGGGTTTTTAGGAAATTTCAGACTTAGCCAAATTTCAGGAATCAACACATTGTCTTGAACATGATTCTCAGTGGACTTTTGATTGTAATCTTAATCCCTTGACTTGATTAAAGACACTCTTTAGGGCTCTTAGTGGTTTTAATGTATCATATTGGGTCCTAAGTGGTCCTAGGTCCCCTTAGGACCCATTACAACCCCTTAGGACACATTAGGGCCTCTTAAGACCCCTTAGAACACAATAATCATTGTAGGACACACGAATGGGCTCTAATGTGTACTAGTGTCTCATAAGCAGTTTTAATGGGTTCTAAGTGGTCCTAGGAACCCTTAGGACCCATTATGACCCCTTAAGACCCATTGAGACACAATAGGACTCATTAGGACCCCTTAGAACACATTAATAGTCATAGGACCTGTGTGTGTGTGTGTGTGTGTGTGTGTGTGTGTGTGTGTGTGTGTGTGAGAGAGAGAGAGAGAGAGAGAGAGAGAGAGAGAGAGAGAGAGAGAGAGAGCG
>MU224951.1:1419259-1432717 GCA_018584345.1 Thuja plicata
TAGGAATCCTCTCTCTACATCTTAGGTGTCACCTTAAGACGCCTCTCTCTACATCTTAAGGGTCATAAGGATTTTCAAGGGGTCCTAGGATATATTAATGTGTCCTAAAACCCCTTAACATACACTAATGAATGATAAGGGGTCTTAAGGGGTCCTAAGACACAATGATGTGTTCTAGGACCCCTTACAACCCTTTAGGACCCCTAATATGAATGGTAAGGGGTCCTCAGGGGTCCTAGGACAAATTAATGTGTCGTAGCACTCCTTATGACCCCTTAGGACCCATCTCTCTACATCTTAGGGGTAGTAGGATTGTTTAGGGGTTTTAGGACACATTAATGTTTCCTAGGACCCCTTAGACCCCTTACAACCCCTAGGGCCCCTCACCACACACTAATGAATGGTAAGGGGTCCTAAGGGGTCTTCAGGGGTCCTAATACACATTAATGTGTCCTAGGACCCTTCATAACCCCTTACAAACTTTTAAGACACCTAAGATATATGATAAGGGGTCCTAAGAGGTCATAAGGGATCCCCTTATGACCCCTTAGGACCCTTGAGGACCCCTCTCTCTAAATTTTAGGGATTTTAAGGGTTTTTAATGTGTCGTAGGACTTCTTAGACCCCTTACAAACCCTTAGAAAACCTTACCGTACACTAATGAATGGTAAGGGGTTCTAAAGGGTCATTAGTATCCTTAAGGGGTCCTAGAACACATTACCCTCTTACAACCCCTTACAATAAGCTAATGAATTTTAAGAGGTCCTAAGGGTTTCTCAGTGGTCTTAAGGGGTCCTAGGACACATTACTATGTGGTAGGACCCTTTAAGACCCCTTAGGACTCCTTATCATACACTAATGTATGACAATGGGTCTTAAGGGGTTGTAAGGGGTCTTAAGGGGTCCTATGACACATTAATTTGTCCTAGAACCCCTTATGACCCTTTATCGCACCTAAGATGTAGGGAAATGGGTTATAAGGGGTCGTGGGGCCCCTAATGACCCCTTAGTACCCTTTAGGAATTCTCTCTCTGCATCTTAGGTGTCATAAGGGTTTTTAACTTGACATAGAACACATCACTGTGTCTTAGGACCTCTTAAGACCCCTTAGGACCCCTTACCATACACTAATGTATGGTAAGCTATCGTAAGGCATCTTAAGGTGCTCTAGGAAACATTAAGGTGCTCTAGGACACATTAATGTGTCCTAGAGATCCTTATGACCCCTTAGGACACTTTAAGATCCCTAAGATGTATGATAAGGGGTTGTAAGTTGTCCTAAGGGGTCATAAGGAGTTGGACATATTAATTTTTCCTAGGACCACTTAACACCCCTTATGACCCATGAAGACCCCTCTCTCTACACCTTAGGGGTTGTAAGTGTTGTTAAGGGGTCCTAAGACACATTAATGTTCCCTATGACTCCTTATACCCCTTATCACCCCTTAGGACCCCCTACCATATGCTAATGAATGGTAAGGGGTCCTAAGGTTTCTTAAGGGTCAAAAGGGGTCCTAATACACATTAACGTGTCCTAGGACCCCTTCTGAACATTTATGACCCTTTAATACCCCTCTCTCTACATCTTAAGGGTCATAATGGTTGTTAAGGTTTCTTATGACACATTAATGTGTCCTAGGACCCCTTAGACCACTTACAACCCCTTAAGAAAGCTTGTTTGTATGAGAGAGAGAGAGAGAGAGAGAGAGAGTTACTAAAGATAAGAAACAAAAATAGTTTAATAATAAAACCTCTCACTATAACACTTATACTAAAATTGTTTCTAAAAAATACTAATATAATAAAATCTAGCCCTTGTGATTAGTAATGTGATATCTTGTAATATTTTGTATTTATTTTCAAGTGAGGGTTTGTGAAACTTTAGAATTCTTAGGGCCTTGTGAGTATTATGGTTATATCTCCTAGGATGTGGGGTGGAACTTCACTAATTTAACATGGTTGGGTGACAAAAATATTTTGAGGTCCTGTTCGTGGTTTGGATGTGTTCAATTCTATGCATTAATGAAGACCTTTCTATTATCATTCTTACTGAAAGAAAGATGTAAAGATATGTTGTAATGCCTTCAAGACATTTTTGTACTTACTATTGTAATGATATTCATTATCAGAAAAATGTAATTATAAAGCAAAGCAATGTAATTGGGAGGGATAGTTCTAGGGTTTATTTTAAGGGATATTATTTGAAAGATCAAAGTTGAAATGTAAAGTGTAAATATTGAATTACTCTCTCTATCTCTCCTATGTTGAAATAAAATGAAATGTTTATTATGCTAGGGAAAACATCAAGTACTTTCAAAAGATCCATCTCATAGGTCTAGGGAGCCCTTCGGTGCACTCAGGCCACCCGAACGAGTCCTAGCCTTCTATTATGGATTCTATTATAAGACAAGTACTAAAATCACATGAGTAACATCTTATAATGCCAACAAAAATATGTATAAATATTCATAAGGTACAATATATAACTTTCCACATGCATTAACACAATGTTCCATAACTTGTTCATAAATCTAGGGAACCCTCATGTGCCTGAAATTTGGCTAAGTCTGATTTTTTTTATATCCTCAAAATCTTAAATCTACATCTCAACTCCTATGAAGGTGAAACCTATCTCAAACATCCTAAAAGGTATTTATACAAATATATCTTAAAGTATACGTATCAGACTTATACTTAAATGTTATATTTGTATAAACTCTCTCTCTCTCTCTCTCTCTCTCTCTCTCTCTCTCTCTTTTGTGTCTAATATAGGGTGTACGCCCTATAGTGAGTATAGGGCGTGCACCCTTTTAATGACATTGAATTTTACCAAGCCTAAGGCTTGGATTTGCCTTGGAGTTCCAACCCAAAGGCTTGGATGATTCAAACAAGTCTGAGACGTGTTTTCTAGCAAACCTACAAAAAATAACATTTTTTCTTGTGTGCTCCCCGTCAGGTTTGCACGTGGCTCAATAATGATAAAATCAGACAGCATGATATTGTAGATCTCTCTGATAGCTACCTAACCATGTAATTTATTTTGAATTCTCATTATGTTAAGCATTTCATCTCTAATTTCTTTTCTAAGTATGTCTGATTTTTGTCAAAAACCAACATGTATTCATTTGGGCTTAGATTTTGGCCAGTTCATCGAATTTTGAAAAAAATTACATTTTCAGAAACTAGACTCCATTCTACACACTTTAAAAAAAATAAGTTTTCATTTTAAATTAGTTTTCAATGATTTCTAGGGGGAGCACACAAAAATTTCACATTTTCAGGATGTGTCCACTTCGAAAAATGGCAAAAAATCACACTTTCATCAAAAAATTAGTAGAAAAATCTGGGATAAACTAGGTGGTGTTAGCTAATTTCTCACTAGAGCGATTAAATTTTTTTTTTTTAAAAGTTAACATTTTAGGGGGAGCACACCAGACACTATGTTATGTTTTCTCACAAAAAACAAGACCACTTTTTGTGCTCCCCCCTTTTTAGGGCCTTAATCTCTACCATTTCTAAAATAAATTAGTAGTTTAGAAACTAGATTTGGAGTAGAACAACTCTTGTTTTTGTCAAATTTGAAAATTTTGAGTGTAACTATCCTCAATTTCTCATTGAAGTTCAAAGTTTGCTGATTTCAGAAAAAAAGTGGCATCTTATACCCCCTTTTTGGTCCCCCATATTTGTGCACTTACCCAAATAGAACAATGCACAACCTTCTAAATGTTTTGCAACTCCAGTATATATGCAGCCCTTTTTTTCCCAATTTTGTACATTGTACATACAATATAAAAACTATACCAATTGTACATTTAAATTCCGTTTATGACATATAGAGAAAACTAGAATGAACAAATACTTTTGATAGATTTGGAAAAGAAAAGTTTTACAAAATATGATTGAGCAATGCCACTAAACATCCCTGAATCAAAGTTTATAAATACCAAACACCCAAAACCTATGCAAGACATAGGCTAATCTTATAACTGCTTAAATATATCCAAGTCATGATGTAGGGAAAATCCAAACAAACAAATACTTTTTGTAACATAAGAAATAGGGATGATGATAAAATGTGTAGGATAAGATGGATGTTACATTAGAAATTAGAATGTTTATTGAAATGTGAGGGGAAGATAAGATGTTCCTTTTAACCTCAAATATACAAAGGAAGGATCCAAATAGATTAATCCCAAATGAGGGATCAATGCAGAAATGAATCAATCTATTGGAAATGAGAGCAAAGAGGAAGACCTCAGATTCCATTTATAGAAAAGAATGTGTGATAGATCTTAGAAGATTAATAACTTTAATTGAGATGAATAGGAGAAAAGTACTAACCTTGAAATGTTAACAAATCTGAAGAATGCTATTTTCAGGGGTCTGTACTGAGTTTTTGGAAAATCTACAACCGAATCTGGAACAAAAAAGCAAAGACGAACAAAACCCAAAAATCTTTTTCCAATCTCACACAGTTCTGATTTTGACCTTCAAGTCAATGTCACCATTGACCTAGAATTTTTATTCTGACCTAGGGCAGAATCAACCTCAAAAGTCTCTGATAGAAAATATGTTTTCGGATCCTGATAGTTTGCCGAAAAAGGTATTCGAATCTGCACTCTAATCCATTGTTCTGAACCTGTACCTACAAGAAAAATGGATTTGTTTGTTGGGGGGAGGGGTTTGCCTTAGTCAAACCCTGATTTAGGAATTAACCTTGAAATCAATAATTGAAATAAATAATGGTAGCAAGTAGTAGAAGTAAATCTAACAATGAAGCTATGATATTCAGTAGATATAAAATTGTATTTTGAATGTAAACAAGTATGTAAATATGAAAGCTTGAACTCAATGTTAGACACCATAAACCTCAATTATTGTATGCTTAGAATCCTCCTTGAAGGGATAATGAATTAATCTTGAGGATACACAAAGGATCTTGAAGGAAGATCACACCACCATGATGGATAGATCTAGGGCTTGAATGATGAATTTTTAATGCTTCAACCAAATCCTTTCAAAGGCTTGAAAGCTTGAATCCTTGATCTTCAATGGAGAACTTGAATGCTTGTGAGGAAGACTTGAACACTTTGAAGGCTTGAAAACATGTAGAAAAATGGATTCTTAAACTTTTTTCTTCTTGGATAATAGATGATTTGTGCTTAGCTTCTTGCTTCTTCTTCTTAAAGAAAATGAGAGGAGAAAACTTCCTTATATATGAAACTAGGGCACAATCTTCTAGAGAGGCCTACATAGGAGAATTAAATTTCAATTAGAACTATACCACTAGAAGAGGAACTATATTAAATATAATTTAAGATTCATCACTTTGGAACCCAAAATAGTTGACCCGGAAGCGGGAAATGAACTTTTAATGACCTTTGGCAACCACAAAAATTTTAAACTGGAAAGGGAGACTCAGGTCAAAGTCGAGGTCATCCTTGACCTAGGTCAAGGTCGAGGTCAACCTTGACCCGGGGAGTCAGAACCCCTGGAAAATGTACCAGATGGGATGGATGGTGCCTGGAGAGGCCCAATCAGGGTCCTAAACAGGCATAGAAGTAGGAGAGGGCGGATAAATGAGGGGACAATATGATGATGGTAAAAAACACCCCCTAAGGAGGGATAAACGTTCTTAACATGGAAGTGCTTCCATTTTAAGATGATACACTTTTTTACTGCATTTTTCATAGATCTCGAAAAGGAAAGTTTTACAGAATACGATTGAGTGATGCCATTAAACAAATCCTTGAAGCAAAGTTTATAAACACCAAACACCCAAAACCTGTGCAAGACACAAACTAATTTTATAATTGCTTAAACATATTTGAGTTATGATGCAGGGAAAATCCAAATAAACAAATTATTTTTAACTATATTTCTCATAGATTTTGAAAAGGAAAGTTTTACATAAGACAATCGAGCGACGCCACTAAGCAAATCCCCGAAGCAAGGTTTATAAATACCAAACACCCAAAACCTGTGCAAGTCATAAATTAATTTTATAACTGCAAAACATATTAGATTCATGATATAAGAAAAATCCAAACAAACAAACACTTTTTTGCTGCATTTGAAAAAGACAATGTTTGCAAAATATGACCCATTGACTCTGCTAACCAACATATGACACAAATAAACCAAACAACAATCAATTAGGAAAAAATAAAACCTTGCCTTGCCTCTAACTCGTTCCTTGCTCCCTTTCATCTCAGTGCCTTCTTCACACACAAATGGAATTAATGATCACTACAACAAAAAAAATAGACCCGACAAACAATAAAAAATAACACATTGACTACTTTAACAACGAAGCAAAAAACACAACAATAGACACCAAGCTATGCAACATATAGATCTGGAAATGAAACAACACAAACCCATTCCCAATACCAGAGTTCACAAACCGTACTTTGCTCCTTACTTTGTGTTTGTAGAACAAAAACAATGCGAGCTAGAAAAAATCACATCGCTTTTACCATTGCCGCAGTTGGCATTTGCAACGACATATATCATTTACCACTGCCATAGATATTTACTCCACCAACCACTATATTATAGTTGTAACAAATGTGGGTCCCTTCTTTTTTTCTTCCCAAATTTTCACATTTAAAACACAAAAATGACAAGCAAAAATAATAATTGACCAATCAGCTAATTTTAAAAAATCACATGAAAAAATAAAAGAATGCAGGTCCAAAGCACAAGGGAAAATGCATGGGTATGCAATCTTCACCGTTGTAATACATATCAAAGATAGATAGATAGATAAAATTTAATGTCCATGAGGCTAAACATAGCCTATGAGACAACAAGGCAACTTAACCCGACTTCATTAACTCGATTATTTTCTTGTGCAAGCTAATGATGAGCCCACCTAACTTCTCAATGTACTCCTCGCTGAATAGGTTATGCCAAGCGCTATCAGATATGGTATCCACAAATTTATCCTTGTTGTCCTTATAGGCTTCACATTCTAAAATAAAGTGATGTTTGGTTTCCACTTTCCAAAAATTGCAAAACATGCAAATTCTGTCTTCCCAAGCCTCCTTTGGCCTCTTCCAACGCCTGGTCTCACAACAGAGTTGGTTCTTAGCTGAGCAATAAGAATTTTAGCTCTCCAAGAAATGTTGGCTCCTATGTACGATTTTTGGAGTTGATCACACGCAGGGTTGAACTCATTGATATAATATATTTTCTTCCTTCCAATCCCATTTCTCCAATTTCTCTTGTAAAATTTCTCCATGACGAAGACCTTTATTTCTTTGTTAAATCTGGGGCACATATTGAATTGGTGATGCAAAGCATCCTACAAACCTGTAAGATCTAAATTTGGATTGCATATGAGGTCTTCTAGATAATAGGAATTGCATATGAAAAGAGACCTTAAGTCCAATTTTAGTCTTATACACTTAATTATTATGATAAGGAATTGAGAATACTTGTAAAGAACTATGGAGTAAAATACCTACCTCATATCATAGCAGATCTGGAAAAACTCATTTTCTGTTGTCTGTGTTGAGTTTTTGGAAAATTTGAAGCTGACCTGGAACAGAAATGCAGAGACGAACAAAACCCAGAAATCTTCTTCTGATCCAACACAGTCCTCTAAAAAAGGTCGACCTTGACCCACAAATGTCACCGCTGACCCAATAATCTCGAACCTGACCTGCACTACCTCGACAGAGAATTTATTTTCAGATCTCGATAGTTTGCTGAAAGGGCATCCGAATCTAGTCTTAGATTTGTTGTCCTGTACCTGTAACTCCTAAAAATAGCACCTGCAAATATCTGAAAAAGAGGGTTTTGGGGTGGCTATATAGGGTTTTGCCTTAGTCAAACCCCCATTTTGGTGATCTCCACCTCCACAAATAGCCAAATATAGAAAGTATGTGTGTGTTTTTTCTCTTTGGAAAGAGTCTTTAAATATGTAATATCAAGATCTAATCTTCTAGATTAACAATCCTAACATAACATAGAAATGAGAAAGCAATGCGTAGATTTGAATATGATAAAGAAAGCATACCAAGCCCCCAAGGCTAAAGTACTACTACCAACTCACAATCCATAATTTCTACCCCATGATAATGTCCTTTGAATGCTTGAATGTTGAGAATGGTAGATCTAATAGAGAAGAGCACCTTCTTGCTTCAATGAAGATCTACAATAGCTTGTCCACAAAATGCTTGAATGTATCAACATGTCCTCATAGATTGTCCTTCTATATCATCCTCTTTCTTATTTGCACCATCATTGCATCATGTCATCTCCCTATTTCGTTTCATGATCAAATGAAGGCAAAAGAGAGTGTTTATATAGAGATTTTAATATAGGTCTCCTAGGGCAAGCGAGGGACCCAAATTCAAATTTCACCTTGAAGTATGATCAAATCACAATCACCAACCAAGGAGGGAATGAATTAAATTAAATATCGGAGAAAACACTTCCGCATTCGAACCTGGGGACCTATTTTAAGTTTAGAACCCCGATAAGCTTCGAAATTGAAAGCGGGGATCAACACCCAATAGAGGTCTATGTCGACCTCACCCTTGACCTAGGTCAAGGTTGAATTTGCCCTTGACCTAGGTCAAGGTTGACCTCAACCCTGACCTAGGTCAAGGTTGAGACCTGAGGTTTTAGGCAGGTCACCTTGTGGTATCTGTGAGATTCCCAGGTCAGCCGGGGACCTAGGAAGGTGAGGGAACATACCAGAATACTGGGAAGAAGGCCTAGAGGCCTAGAGAGAGTAAGATGAGGCCCAGGAGGGCCTATTCATAGGTCCTACCTAGAAAATAGATCCATGGAGAGGGAAACCAAGGAGAATCCATAAGATCCTAACCCGAATTTCACCTAATTATGTAGAATCAAACACAAATGTATCCTGAATGCAAATCCAATATGCGAGCACACTAAAATGAAGGTGCTAAACCTACCAAAATGGAAGTGCTTCCATTTTAAGATGATACAAAACCAAACAATAAATATGATCCATTTTCATCCTTTAACAACCAATAAATAATTTCATTATTTAGAGGCATCTCATGAGGTAAAACAAAATATGTTTCTACACATGTTTTTATCAACATTTCTCCATTCACATAGCCTGATTTCTATATCTGATTACAATATTCATAACTTTTGTTTTTCAAATCCTCTTAACAAATCCTTTGGTGAAAGTATTTAAAATTATTCCTTATAAAACATATCCAAATCTGAGTCCAATACAACAATGAAATTAGAAGTTACGGTCTCTACATCGAGGCCCATTTCTGTAGTCATAAACCATAAAGAAAACATGAAACCCTGCCTAGGGAATTCCATATCTTTCTTAAAACAAATCCAAATGAAACCAAACAAATTTCACATTGTTCATTTGTGAGTCTAGTTTCATAATGTGTAAGCCATTAATTTATCCAATCCATAAATCATTTCACAAGTACCAATCTTTTCTTGCAACTCCCATGAAGATCTTTAAAAACCCGTTTTCACTCAATTATACATAACTTTCACAAGTCTGAATGAAAATGACTCAAACAAAAGGGAAATGAAAGCTACTTTACATATATTTCCAATCAATCCATTTAGGTTCTCAAACTCGTCCAAATGTGTCCGTACCAAACCCTACAATATAACTATTTCCAGAGATTCTCAAATTTGCAAAGAGCCACTTTCACCAAAATACCCATAACTTATTCATTTCTCCACATAATCACTCCAAACCAAAACCAAAAGGAAGATTATTCATCCTAATTTTAAATATATACACTTTGCACAATATTTTCAGGCTGTACAGGTCCATACAAGACCTGGAATAAACATAAAAATAGTTATCACCAATCAAAACAACAAATTTTGAAAACAACAATTGATTAAAAAATGATCTTCTCCTTCCCATTCCCGTTTGGAACGACCAATACAATGATTTTATAGTGGTTGTGGTAGTTTACAACTTTCCAACCACCTTTTAAACCAATAATCCTCCCCTTTTCAACATTATGCATTTTTTTGGATAACATTTTATGCATTTTTGCACTACAAATTTTGTATTAACTCAACCTAAACCAAATTTATGACTCCAATGAATTTATATGGATAAAATAGGTCTATGCACCTATAAAATAACCATTTTGACATTATTGATCACATTAAGACCTCCCTGCACAATTTTAACAACTTATTACAAATGACTTCTCTAGTCTTTACATCTTGACTTAATGGACTCAAATACATTACAAATGATTCAAATGAATTTAAATCTCTTAGATTAGAACTCTTAACCTCCTTTTGTTTTTTCACTTTAGGTACTCCTGCACCAATTGGATATTCCATTTACTCATCCACTTGATGTTTTGTTACATCCACGCCTTTTTCGTTTGCACAATGTATCATTAAAGACAATGTTAGGCCATCTATCTCCTTTCATTTTTTAGATTATTTTTAGATAGCTTATGAGGCAAACCACAACAAGTGCCTCGATAAAGGCAGCCCCTATTTCACTTAACATGATATCATATAAGACGATACTTTTGATTTTAAATTTGTTTGTGATTAAACGCTTTTGGATTCCCTCAATTTGCTTCCATTGTGCTATTGAAGTAGTGCTGACCCATAAATCACACCCATAAAGAACAAAAGAACAAATAGAGAAGATTGTGAGATATATTTGGAGAAAATGATAGGACCACCTCGAAAGGTTAGTAGGACCCCGTGTCCGCGCTGACGCGTTTTCAATTTAAAACCAATGCGCATTACCGTGTGGTGTAGAGGATTTATCCTTGAACAAATAAAATTGTAAATTAAAAAAATTGCTTTCCTGGCTTATACGATTACACATTTTCGTAGATGAAATCAATGGGTGGCAAGTTGGTGACCATTGATCATTGGGGATTTCTAGAATTTTGTTTGCAGGCCACATAGATATATAAAAATGTAGATTCGTACAGAGTAACTTGAGCGACATATACATTCTGACGATGAATCTCGTCTGTGAGCTTCCTCGCCCTTCTCTGAATTTAGGCAATAAGAATCTCATACGGGGTTTAGCGAGCACGAGGATTCGAAAGCAAGGAAGGAAATTTAATGCAGGCTTTTCGAAAGGCCATGTTAAGTTTTGCGGTCAATTTCTTGGGATCAAGGCAGCTGCTTCTACAGTCGAGGCACTGGTATTGCTTCTCTTTGTTCGATCTGTTATATTGAAAAAAAGATGTTTGTTTTCATTATAACAAAAAAGAGTAATGAATGTATATTTGGCATGGAATAGTGTAAACAATTCATTTTAATAAACTGGGTTTGGAATGAAATTTCCTCGTTGGGTTTGAAAATAAGTTCCTCCTTTTAGTTTGGGTTTGAAAAGGAATTCCATCTTGTGAATTGGTTCTAGAGGAATGCCCTTTAAAGTAAGTTGGTAAGCTGGCCTCGTGGTGATACAGTCAATAAGTACAGAAACTTATGATTTTAAAGTTAAAACGAGCAATAGTTTTATTTCTGTATAGTATGGGTAGTTGTCGTTGAAAGAAAAACGGGAGAATTTTAATGTTTGTTTTGGAACCGGGGCAAAATAGGGGAAAGGACCAAATATCTGAATGTGTTCCAATGGCTGTGACAGCAGTTGTTGATTTAATACCTACATTTTCTGATTTAATACCTACACTTGTTGATTTAATATCTAATTTTTTGAAAACAATGTACCAATAGTCACGACTTTAAAGTTTTTATTGCTATAAGGACTACCCATAATTAAAAGAAATATACCTTTAGTTGCAAAATGTAACCAATCAAGTGATGCCACATCAGCGGCACAAATATGGGTATCCTTTTTGCACGATCATTGGTCTCACCTTTTTTTTGGGCTGTTTTGGACACCTTGGCAAAAAACATGCTGATGTGGCATCGTATTTGATGATGTGGCTTGAAACCTTAGTTATAAGCAGGGGACTTGCCAAGTAAGCTGTTGTAAAAACTTGGGAGTGATTTGAATTTTCCATGTAGGATTTTGAGAAGCGCGAAGTTAGGGTGTTCAACTACTTGGTCCTGTCCCCTATTGTAGAATTTGAAGGGCTTTAGATTTTCTTTGGATTTGGTAATCTCGGTCTAGGTTATGAATTGTGTTTAACATTGGTATGGGATAAGCTTGGACTAGCTTACATCCCAAACTCTTGAAATGTCCATTGGAGTTATGAGCCACCATTTTTGTATGGAGGGAATTTTGAATTGACTCACGGATCTTAGTAGTTTGCTCCATTACTATTACACCTCTATCCATCGATACTTTCTATTTGTAGATAATGTTGCTTCTGGTTTAAATTGTGTGCAATTTTTTGAATCAATGGTTTGGATCACACTCCATGTCCTAAAGAGAGCCAAAGGAAACAATAGATGTTAAGTTGCAGCCCAAGGCTAGAAAAAAAAGATGGGCGGAGTGTAGGAAAATGATACACGGTTCACGAGATGAAAATGGAAAAGATTAGCTAGTCCAAGGAAACAAACTAAGAAGCAACCCTATGAGAAAACCAAAAATTCTTAACCATCTCTTTTTTCTAGTCTTGGGCTGCAACTTAACATCTATTATTTCCTTTGGCTCCTTATAATCCTAATGATGGATCATGAAGTGTGATCCAAAACATTGATTCGAAAAGTTGCACACTATTTAAACCAAAAGCAACATTATCTACAATATGGATTGTGGAAATCTCTTATCGTTAGCTTTCTATTTGTTTTGAAAATTGGTGCCAAGTTATTCGTAAAGAGTTTTTGAATTTGATATTCACTATTCAAGTGCTCACGTTGTTCAAATTTGTGAATCTAGTTCTTAAAGAATGGGGATAGAGAAATGTTTCTTCTTCATTTTGCTGGGGGCCATAGGGATTGAAATTTAGGCTGAAATGGTTTAATGGACATTCTTATATACAAATTTATATAGAGAAGTCAATTAAAAGCTGTCATTGTTCATAGGGAATGGGGAGTTCTTGGATGTAGAAACATTGTCTGATGATAAGTTTTTCAATACCCCAAGGAGACATCTAATCTATATATCTGTTCTCACTGGGGTAAATATCCAAAACCAGGTTGAAAGCTCTTTGTGCCTTACATTAAAACTGCTGATTATATCAATCCCGACTACAAAAAAAAAATCATACTGTAAAAAACACTATGCGTAACAAAGTTATCCATTGGTCAAAGTCACAAGAAAATCATTATTACATATATAAAATTAGTAGGATCACGGATAAGTGATTTTGGTGGCAATTGAGAATCTGAAGAGGATTCTACAATTATAGAAAAGGATTTCACCATATGAGTCCAACAAAGACACCCTCCAAGTAGAACCTCGGGGGATTTTCATCCCCATCTTTTGTAGGCCTTGAGTATCAGTCTTAATTCCATTATTTATAACAAATTCATTGCCATCTCTTGTGGGCCTTGATTACTAGTCTTAATTCCATTAAATATAACCAATTC
>MU224951.1:1448491-1461057 GCA_018584345.1 Thuja plicata
AGGTTGGAGTTTGACGATACTTAGGAGTTTGTTGATCTTTTAGCCACAAAGCATTGTGTACAACCAACAACTTTGCCGATTGTCTAGAGGTATATATATATATCATCTTTGGGATCAACATCTCAACATAAGGTTGGAGTTTGACGATACTTAGGAGTTTGTCGATCTTTAAGCCACAAAGCATTGTGTACAACCAACAACTTTGCCGATTGTCTAGAGGTAAGGTTGTTCCTCTTGACTGATTGGATGAAGCTATATGTGTATCAATTCTTCTGTGCAGTAGAGGAAGTAGCAACTTGTAGAAGAAGACGAATGACAAGTAACCTAAACTCTGGTGCATCCTTGCCATGCCGCGTCCACCATCCTTGCATTGACTACCATCAATTGTAGAGCCTCTTGGACCTCAAGCATTCTCTCTAACAAAATGAAGTAGTTGACATATCTTGTCTCTATGGGCTAGAGGAATTCCTTCCTAAAAAATGTCTTGAACAAAGCAAGTGATGTGTGATGGTTGAAAATTTGAAATTGAAAGGGTGCATCCTTCCTTTTCCTCAGAAAATCAATAGCTTTAAGAAAACAATAGCTGGTTGAACTTGTGACAATAATATTGATGAGTGGCCAATGTTTGGTATTGGTCTGCCCATCCATGATGATGGAGCATCCATCCCTTATCCAAGTTTTTCTCATATCTTTCATAAACACACTCACCTTGGAATACTCTCCATCAAGGAGGGTGGTGCATAGCTCATGTTCTCCAGGTGGAACAAATGAATGGGATCTTTGAACATTTGTTTGAAATATAGAAAATGTACCACATGAAATGGTATGGCATGAGCAAAAGAAACCTGGCATTAGAGGACTCAGCCACATCTTGTAATTGTGTTTTAAACATAGTTGCAACATTTGTAGTTTTCCCTCTCCCCTGTGAAATCCAACATCTATGGATCTTGTAGGCAATGATACACTAGGCTGCAAATGAAGTTCCTTACTTTTTTGCCTGCCCCTCCATATGCAATCTAGTTGCCTTAATCTTCTCAGCTGGAGTTATAGTTTCATGTAATCTTTCATCCCTTTACCACCTTTCCACAAAAGATGACAATAGACTCTTGTAAAGCTGCCCTTGTATTTTTTTGTGGCACAAATGGCAAAGCCATTTTCTACTCCTGTATTTTTTTTCTTATCTTTATCAACTTGTGTTGCAAATTGCAGTAGAGGTTTCTTGGAGTTGAAAGGCCCTTTTGCATAGTTTTTAAGGAGTTTGGAAGGACATTCTAGGTATACTTCTTTCTTTCATTTGAATCTCAACCTCCTCACTATCATACTCTCACTGCTGCTCATGATTTTTGTTAAGAATTTCAAACAAAGCTGCAAGTTCAAATAAAAGGAAAAATAAACTTACAATGCCCTTCCTATGTGTAATTTTTTTTGAAAAAATGCAAAATAAATAAAAAGCAAAAGTAAGATGAATAACTTACCTCTAATGCAATGGATTTGATGTCCTTATCTCCTCTTTCAACTGCTGTTCCTTACTTTTTAACTTGCTGCTCTTCTTTTGCTGCTTTTCACCAAAGTTTGCAAATGTCAAGATGAGAATGCTTTTTCTTTTTGGTTGTTTTGGTAAGTAAAATAGGTTTAGGTTTTGTGTGGAGGGGTCCTTGTGGGTCCGCCCATCCCTTTTTAATTTCTTTGAAGATGTGTTCTTTTAAAAGAAAATCACATTTTAAAAAGTGCTGGGCCGTAGGGGATGGCTAGCCTTTCAGTGTCCCTCGACTATCTTGGGTACAACTAGCTGTCCCCTAGAGTCCCTTGCCTTTTATTCTGCATTTCTAGGACATCTTTGATTTTGGGGCTTGATAGGGGATGGGGGGGGAGGGAACATTTTGAAGGAGCATATTTATCCTATTACAAGGCTAAAATCATGGGGCACACATCCTTGGGGAGCATAGGTACTATCCTATTACCTATGAGTGTATTAATAACCTTTTTCTTGTTGAATGTGAGATGATTAGTTATTTTTTATTTTAAAAATTAGTGAACCAAAATCCAAACAGACCCACAACATCCCAGGCCTCATGAATCAACAAAAATAAATTAAAAAAAGTTTATTATGGAATCACAAATTGGTATCATCAGACCCACAATGTACTTAAGAGTTAGTTTTAAGCTTTTTATCATTGAGCATTATAACATTTCACGTGTTTTCTTTTTTTTATGTTACAAGATTAATGTTTTCCTTTTATTCTAAACTCTGGTCTAAATTTGAAACTTTCAAATTTTTAATGTATTCTGTAAATTATCTTACAATTCATTTCAGGAAGTAAAGGTAGACAGCGGTGAGGACACATCAGTAGACTTGCTTGCATGTCCTATTTGTTATAAGTCTTTGATCAGGAAAGGTCCTCCAGGTCTAAATATGTAAGTCAGGAGTGACAGGTTTAAATTTCTTAAGCTACTTCCTACTTTAAGGAATCTTAACATTGTGCTAAAATCATAGTGATTAATAATTGCTGTTATTTTCCTGTCCAATATTGGTCTTATCGATCTACATTACTGCGCCTAGAGTATTGAATATTTATGAATTTCAGCTTTGCATTAAGATTAGTCTATTTGGATCTAAATATCTTTTGGGCTTTTCTAGGTCAGCTATATCGGGTTCTGGATTTCAGTGCAAAGAGTGCAAGAAAGCATACTCAAGTAGAGATGTTTATATAGACCTCACCGTAACAAGTGGTTCGAGTGAGTATGATGAATTCAGGCCAGTCAGTACAGAAATGTTCAGGTATGGTGTTCTTACATCCTAATGATGGATCACGTAGTGTGATCTGAAACGTTGATGCAAAAAATACATACACAATCAAAGCCAAAAGTTCATGCACTAATTTCAAATGGACTGTGGAAATCTGATAAATTTGATGGTTATAGTTGATTGGTTCTTTTTCATCCTTGAGCATTTATTTCATTGTTGATTGTTTGTACTATTGCTATTTAGTAATTTAATTTTTATTTCTTAGTATGTGGTCGGTGCTGGATACTAAGTCCAATATCATAACAGTCAGTAATCATGTCAGGAACTTGGGACAGTTGATTGCCGGACCGATATATGCTAAACTGCTCAGATGTATACAATGCCTATTGACAATTCCACTTGCATTTTCTTTTCAATGTTACTTACAAAAGGAGCATCCTTCGCCTCTGCATCTGTACGTCCCCCAGTTTACTCTAGATGGTGTTGTCATACAGTTTATGATAAAGTCATAATTTAGTTCCAATCATCTTGGGTTTCATTCTCATTGCAGTCTTAAGCACTTTTATCCTGTCTCATAAATACTTTAAAACTTATATCACCGAGAATTGGGCTTCATAAAATGGATGATGACGATGCAATTAGTGTCTAAAAAATATAGCCACTGTTTGTTAATTATCTACGAATAAGTTAATAACTTGTTACGTGCTGTTTTTTTTTGATCAGTAATAATATATATTTTTCATTAAAAAGATAAAAGATTACATCTTTCAGTATCATAGTATTGCAAACCAGCCCATACATATAATCATAGCCCATACATATAATCATACCGAGCTACCAGCACCTGAATTCTATTAGCCATACCCAAATTCATACAAAATGGCATCATACAAATTGTAATTCAAACCAAGAAACAACTAACCCAACCACCTATTCAAATACACCGCCTAACTACCATGACACCGACCCCTATCCCCATACCATACCATACTACGATCAGACAAAAAGAAACCCATACAATTTTTATACAGTCAGAAGAAACAACATTCAAATTTTCTTTGCCTTGCCCATTGGGCCATTATACCAGTTATCTTCTGGCTCGAATTTGACCTTCTTGGCACCTTTCATGTCCTTCATTCAGTCCTGCGATTGCTCCAGCTTGCTGATCTCCAAAAACTTGAGCAACGACTCCCACCCTACAAGGGCTTCCTCGTGGTGGGCATCCCTATTGCTGAAAACACCCCAGATCAATAAAGGTTGCTTCGAGGGCCCAACATTACCAACCATTCACCAATCACCATTGTGCACTCTCAAGTCTACACCCGGTTCAGCCATAGCCAAAATGACAGAGAGCCCACCACAACATTCCACCTTCATACACTCCCTTGCATGCTTTGCCTCCTTCGAGCCCAGTTCCAATGCCCATGCAAGGAATCTAGAGGCGATGTCTATGTTGGAGTGATACCTATGCTCCGTCTTCATGAATTTCTCTCCCGAGATTAAATCCACTATCTGCCTAAAAATGGGCTCATTGATCTTAAAAATGCTCTTCATCCCTTTTTCCTTGATCTTCCCTCGAAAGCACTGTTGTTTTGCACATAAAAAGTGTGAAGTTGGCCTCCATAACTCCTTCAACACCTCCACCTCGCACAACATGATCCACCAAGTAAAATGTGTTCGATCTCAGCACTTTTGGAAATATAACCCGCGGCTTACGTGTGCTAAAGGTGCCATCTCTTCTAATGATGACGTTGCTTGCCGTTGATGTATACTAAATCCAATTCCTTCCCATCGATGCCACAAAAATCTTCGTACAACCCATCACTCACCCGATCATTAAATGTTAATCCCACATTAGACAATGTGTCTACCACTCCTTTCCCTCTTCATTTTGCATGGGGAATTTCAAAATTTTCAAAGGCGCCAATAATAGAAATGATCCGTTTAATATACTTATTCAAATACCATACACCAATTTCACCTTTAATGATTGTGTTGACAATGATTAGTGAATCCCCTTCTAGATGTAGTCGCGAAACGTTTAGCTTCTTAGTCGTGAGCATTGCATTGAGGGCAACCTGAACTAGCATGTAATTATTCTTCCAGTCACAGGTGTTTTTTACCAATCGCTAATAAATTCCCTTTCCAATCTCTAGCCACGAATCCAACAACAAATGGACTCGGATTACCTTTAGAGTTTAGACGCTCCGTCAAAATTCACTTTCGTCCACCCTTTTTTTGAGGGTTCCCAATCTTTCTTCAACTCGCTCTGCTCTATTGGTTTAACCTAACTTGGCCCCATTAATGGGCTTGAACATCACTAACGACCATGTTTTTTGAATTCGACTATCTTCCAGATTAAAGGGAGGAGTCTTTGAAAAATTAGCCTGGGCAGCCGAGTTACTCACCAATTCTGATATGGCCCTTTCAAGGCAATGCAAAAATGTTTCTAGTCCCTCTACCTTGTCCCGGAAGACTCCACAGTTTCTCTCTTCCCAAACTTCCCATATAATTGTTGAAGGGAAAATCTGCCAAAAGCTAGAAAAGGTGGATGTCTTCCGAGATATGAACCAACTCTAACAAAATTCTATGAGTGTACCTAGTAACGAACATTGCCAATCCAAACGACTCAAGACAAGCTTCCAACAGGACTAAGAAAATTCATAGTTCAACAACAAATGATCCAATGACTCCTCATCTCTATTGCACATAACACACCTAAAAGGCTACCAAACCCGATCTTCTTCAGTCCGTCCCATGTTAAAATTCTACCCCTTAATGCAAGCCATGCGAACACTCCTACCTTGAGTAGGCAGTGTTTGCTCCAACACAGTGACCAAGCTAATCCACCCTTCTTGCTTCCTCTTCTAAAATTTTATAACCCAACTTGACTGAGTACTCTCCCTTTTGTGACCCACACCTCAACTTCATCCTCTGTCCCAAATAGAACCATTAGACGAGATGCTAAGATTCTTCTCAAAGTCTTCACATTACCACCATTCCAAATTCAGCTCCTCTACAGGCTTCCATTTCCATTCCGGTCCAGATGGTCCCTCTAAACGCTCGAGAAAATCAAAGACCTAATCACCCCATCTAGCATTTGTTGTTGCTTTTAGTTGACCAAATTGGCCTTGATTATCTAGGACTTACTGTCCCATGAGTCGGTCCAGATTTTAGCTTTTTTCCCATCGCCAAGCTGCCAAGAAATATGATCTGTAATAACCGGTCTGGAACTCAAATTAAAATTACATAGGGCTGAGCCTCGGGAAGGATCTTGAATAGTAAAAATTGTAGTGTTGTCATTGCTATCCAAATATTTAGACTTCTGTTTCCAAAAAAATTCTTCTCGGCCTAGGGCTTTTGAACACCTAGTATGCAGATTCTTCTCAGTAGGAAAATCTACCTGATCCATGCCTTCACTTATGACCTTGCTGTTCAAAGCTTCCAGTTGCTCTTCTAACACCCATTTCTTATCAAAGATGTTCCTAAAATGAGTTCTATTTCCAAGCTTTAAGGTTAGCTTTAATAAACTGCAATTTTTTGAAGAACTTGAAACCCTGATTACCTAAATATGATGGGGCGTTTCTCCACGAATCCATGACCAAATCCATGAAGCCATTCTCACAAAGCCACATCTTTTCAAATTTAAAAGGACACCTCAAGGGCACAAAATACTGTTGTAGAACTAGGGATATTGGAAAGTGATCCGATCCTAAAAAGGGAATAATAGAAGATTCATGCACAAGGGGAGGGAGGCCCAATCACCAGTCATGAAAACCCAATTTAATCTTTCTGCTATGTTGGAGAAACCTTGCTGACGATTGGTCCATGCAAAAACTCCATTAGGCGCCTTAATCTCCCACAAGCCATTTGAGGTTACAAACTCCTAAAAATTTCTTTGGACATTACTCAATGAGCAATTACCCCCTTTTTTATCAGTTGACTCCAAAGTCGCATTGAAATCCCTTCCCACGGTAAATGCTTCCTGTTCCATAGATTTGAAAACCTTTGAGAGACTCTTCCAAACCTACCATTTGTCACGTGTGTTGGTTGGGTCATTAACGTTTAGCAAGAAAATACTCTTCTGCAGGTGAAACAAATTAAGTTTCACTAAGTGCCAAGATTTATTTTGGGAAATCTCTTCTACATCGACCGACTGGGAATTCCAAAGCATTCCTAAACCCCCTAAAGCCCCATTTGAGCTAACAAAAAACTCCTTCCAAAACTTCCAACTACCAAACATTCTACTGGCCTCTTTCTGACTGAGCTTCATTTCCTGCAAACACACAACATTTGGTTTCGTTTGATCAAAGCATCTTTTGATCAAACAATGTTTGTCAGGGGCATTGCAGCCCTTGACATTCCATGTGAGGACCTTTGTTTTTGTCTAAGAGAGACAAATCCCTCTCGGACCTCAATTTACTCTGATCCTTCCAATTACTTGCAATGTCCTATAGTCATAAATTGGTCTTCCGACCTCTCAATTTCTTGCCTCCTACTTTAACCTTCCTTGATCTAGACTTTGTTTGGTTAATGGTCCTTTTCTCAAAGATCCCTTCCGCATCCTCCAAGCCAAAAACATCTTCCTCTTTTGACGAAGAAATTGAGCCCTCTTCCCTCCCATCAGTCTGGGCAGCCTTCAAACTAGGCTCTTTGGCTGGTGACACTTGAATATCTTTAAACATTGGGGAGCCTGGATCCCTTTCCACTTCTCCATCCTTCTCACATTTACGAGGGGTCAACACTTCTTTGGGCAAGGTTACACAAATTGTTTCTTCCAACACCGCTTCAATATTCCTATCACCTCCATCAGTGAATAACTAGACCCCAACCACTTCCTCCCTAGACTTTTCCGCCTCAGGCCCAGCGACCAAGTTGGCTATATCACACCCTAGCTATAAATCCTCAATCCCACACTAGGTAATCGAGGGAACAACGTACCCTTGGGAAAGGACTGTAGGGAGAGTCTCCTCAACTGGAGTTGTCTTATTAAGACCATTTTTATTCTTAGACTCTGGGTTAGTTGGATGTAGATTCTCGACAACATTCCCACCCTCCACTGTTGACTTCTACCTACTCTTGAAATCTGAATTCCCAACCCGAGGGTTCCCTTCTAGAGGGGGAAGGGGTTGCTTTCCAGATTTGTCCCTTGATTCCTTTGACAGAGTTACTAGCTTAGCTCCCAAGGCATCCTGTTCCAACCCTTTCCCTTTCTTACCAATAATGCATTCAACATCTGAATGGCCCCAACCTTTACATTTCTTACATTGTTCTGTAATTTCTTCAACTTCAATTTCTCGCCACCAAAACCCTTCGCTTGTTTTGATCTCTACAACATGAGGCAAAGGTGGGTGCGGTTTCCAGGCAATACAAATCCTTGCGCACACGCTGAAGTCCTTGTTTTCAATGACTTCATCAACTATAAAAAATTTACCTAACTTATTCCCAGTGATCATGAAAGTCTCCTCATTCCAATACTCATGAGGAAGATTATAAAGAAGCACCAAGATGGGCACCTCTTCAATAGTCACTTGCCGAGGATTAAAATTCGGGGACCAATCCTTAATGAAAAAGCCTATTTCTCCCATGGGGAATGGCCCAATAAACAAAATCCTTTGCTTCTCGCGGGCACACCCATTAATAACTAGAAAAAAACCCGTTAGGAATGGTTTTGAGAAGAAAATGCGTACCCTAGTTCTCATCACACCATTTGCGAATTCTAGGATAGGTAGGCGAGCCCCTACCCCACTTCATGAAAAAGGCTTGCTCCTTGAATAGGCTCACGGAAACCTTCCACGCCCCAGAATCGATTTGAACGACGACTTTTGTTTTGACCGTTGCAGGCCGTTCCTTTGGGTTTGAGACGGAATGAAAGGTTTTTTCAGTCTCCATTCCTTTCCCGCCATGCTCTTGAAACCGCCATTATTTCCACTGTAGATTCTTGCAAAGCACCATTTGTTCTGACCATTTTTGGTACTGCCATCACGATTCAACCTAGGAGCCCGCCTCGATTCCCTTTGTTTGGCGAATCCTCCCACCCCCTATTTGGAGGATGGCAAGCCGGCAGTTTCCTGCACTGCTCCAGCTGCCATTCCTGCCCCTGCAATCTTCCTTGGCCATGATCGCCATGAAACCCTAGACCTCCGCTCCGCATAGCCATTTTGCTGTTTTTTATCCGTATGTATTTGAAGCAATTTGGCTGAGGAGAATTCTGATGAAGTGGAAATTTCATCAGGAGGCTGCAGTAGTCCTTTGTCATGGTAAATGTGTCATAAAACTAGCGAAGGGTCCTATTATCCATGGTAGAACTAAGGACAGTAGCTCAGTTGCCCAAAGTATTGAGAAAACAATGTGTCAATTTCTCCTAGAGCTAAGTCATATTCAGTTGGAAGATTCTGTGCACTTGAGAATCAGTTTCATTTAAGGAGATAGAACCTGTGAGACAGCCTAATTGTAGGAACATTAATTGTCTACACATTTAGGGTTTCACATCTTATTTTAGGCAGTGATATAGTGTCCAAGCTTTTCAGCTGATAGGTTTTAAATGAGTTTAGATAAGTTCCTTTGGTGAATGAACTACTGCCTGGTCTGTAATAGTCTTGAACTATTTTTTTGACTTTTTATAAATGTTTTATGAAATGCATAAACTCTCACATTTTCTGATTACCAAGATCCTGACATGGGCAAGTTGAGAACATATGGTGATTTGAGACAGTCTTTTCGGTGGCATACAGATCTAAATGAATACAAATGCTGGAAATGAATTAGATGAATTAATGTCTTGGCTGCATTGCCATCTAGACTGAAAAAAATCTATTCTAACTGGCGGTGGACCATCCAGTTTATACAATAATTATAATTGTTTTGGTAGCATAGCCTTCCGAACATCAACACTAAATTCTATCCTTTCTAGCAGTGAACGACACAGAAGATTACAAATATTTATAAACTAGAAGTGCTGGAAAATATTATAAACTAAAATCAAATCGCAATAGCTACAATGAATAATATTTTCTCCAATAACCAGCTCATAAACAACCACGAAAAACTCACTAAAAATATATCAAAATGTAGCTGATCTGAACTCAGAAATTACCCCAACAAATGAATGAGGTGCAACAATCCTTAATTTTTTGTTTTCACATTCCAAAGGAGTGGCTGAGTTAGAGTTTGTATATATCAATAATTCTTATGACTCCCCAAAAGGGTAATATCTCACTTTCTGACAGTGCTGCCAGGTTTGGAATATACACATCTGCACATTTTGTTAAACCAACTCACCAATGAACACAACATTTAATAAACTTGGCTCCCGACTCTAGGTTGCTGATGCAATTAATAATGATGAGATTTCTTGATAATTTTTCAACAAATACCCTCAAGACTGGTATGGTAGGGTTGCAACAGTTAACACGGTCCAAAACTCTTCAAACTATATGCATGTCTAACATAAATAGCAACAATAAATGCCAGCAAACATACACTTTTGAATTGATATTTGTTTGAAACTAATAAAATACTTTGATATTCTTTCAAATCTTGAACAATACCCAAAATTCTGGAATTTCTCACAACATACAAACTCTGGAAACACACTAAAAATTGTAAATGTTTACACCAAATTGGCACATTCTGAAAACCTACAAACTGTTAATGTTCTGGTAGCTTCAAGAGATATCATTCATACCTGTGATGCTCCTGTTTTGTATTTTTCGGAAGCTGCTTCTTTTCTTTGTTGATGTTGTTCTCGTTCTTAAGCCTGTGATTGCAGAACGGCTGCTGAATGGTTCTATCATTCTATGGTGTTCTTGGTCGGGTCTCTCCTATTTTGTATCCCATCTTGTGTTCTGTTTCTGGCAGGCACGTTAGTATGGTTGTTTCCAGCTCTTGACTTAACTGCAGTAC
The DNA here is from genome assembly GCA_018584345.1 of Thuja plicata. Classification (NCBI taxonomy): domain Eukaryota; kingdom Viridiplantae; phylum Streptophyta; class Pinopsida; order Cupressales; family Cupressaceae; genus Thuja; species Thuja plicata. Next base: position 1,459,143 of record MU224951.1, read on the forward strand.
CTTTCTATGCCGTCGTGGTTGCATCTTTGGAGTGGCTGTGTTCTGTTGCCAGCTATTATGCTTTCGTGGCCTCTCTCTTCATTGTGTTGTCCCCGTCATTGATTCTTCGGATGAATTGAAGATGCAATGGCTTCCATTCATAACTGTCATCGACCTTGTCATTTACAATGGGAGAGCAAGCATCAGCAGTTTATGTTCGATTGGAATTCCCGCGGTTTGATAAAAGGGCTCAAGTCGAGTATACTGGCTGAACGCTTATTATATTATATGCGACATGTATAGCAAGGGGTGGTGATGTTCTTTCGAACGGTGATTCTGATTGAATATTGCTGGGTCAATACTGTTGTTACTTCTGCAGACATTATTTGTGTATTTTTCTTATATCTCATAAGGCTTCGGGTGATTGTGTGATATCTGGATAGATATCGGGCAACTATTGGTTTTTCCCATTGTCAGTGTGCTTGAAGTCGAGAGTGCTTTTTGTAGCATTTGGATCACTGTCGTATGTATTGGTGGGGGATCTCTTTGTAAATGAATCTGTTACTACCATAATTGCTAGAGTTTGTTCTTGCAGATTCTATTAGCAGAGTATATTGGTGGACATGTTCATTGCAGACATTCTACAGTCTTTAGCTATATGATTATTGAGTGTGATCATTGAGGAATGATTCTGTTTTGAAGAAGACAGAGCTAGTATTTTAAGTCTTTCTGCTGGATAAGCTTGTGAAGCTTTGAATTGATTCTCTTGTTGTCAATAAAGGAATAATTTTGCGTGTGGCTGAGTTTTTCCCTCAAGTAGGAGGGTTTTCCCAGGGTATATCTGGCGTCATTGTGTTCTTGATTTATCGGCTATTTGTTTTGTTATATTCTGGTTCAAAACATTAACATGGTATCAGAGCGGGTCTAAGGAAACGATCCAGAATCAGATCAGGTCAATTGGGAATTTAAGAGATGCAAGAAATGAGGGATTCATATGAGATTGTGCAGCTGAAGAGCCTTGAAGGATAGAAACTCTGAAGAAGCTTCTTACCTGGAAGGATGTGTTGGTGTTCGAATTTTTCTTCTCTGCTTGCACTATAACTATGTGATGACGAAAGATCTATTGGTGGATTGTGAGGAAATTTAGGGAATAAAGAGATAAGTTGTAGAATGGTTAATAATACCAAATATACAAAAGGATACATCAAGCATTCACAGATACCATTCAACCAATTACCAATAATTCACTAACTACCAGTATCAATGAAAGATACAAAGTACCATACCAGAATACCAGATTGGCGAGGAAGTGTTTATTCTCTATATTATTACCCGAAAACCAACAACCCATACAATAAACCAAACACAAATATATAGTAGCCGGTTGGTTGGGGAAACCAACGGACGCACCTCCTCGCTCCTAACTACTCTCCTGACAAATCATAATTAAGTCTTAATACAAAATGACTTTATTTCCTACTACATATATCCCCCCCCAAAAAAATGTCGTCTTCTAGACGACTGTACAAAAGGAAAATCAGACTTGAGAGTTGGGTTGTGAAGACATCCCTGGACTCGGAGCTTGCTCCCGGAAGCGTAGGAGATCCCTTTCAGCCGCCTTCTGCTTAGCCTGAACTCCCTGCAGCACTCGTAACGCGTCCATCTTTTTAGCTTTAGCTGCTGCTAACTTTTCTTCAGCTGCTGCTAACTTCTCTTCCAGTCCAATTTGCTTAGTCTTCCATTGTGTTTCTCTCGTGGCTTTTTCCTCTTCCCAATCCTTCTTTGTTTTCTTAGTCAGTTCTTTTTCTACCTGTAGCTGCCAGAATGTCCTCCTGAAGGCCACCTCCATTTCTTGGAGTGTGTTCAAGAGGGGTGGCTGCTCCTGTTCCCGTACTATGATGCCTGGGGCTGCCCATATTTCAGCTACTTCATTTTT
>MU224951.1:1467310-1483596 GCA_018584345.1 Thuja plicata
CCATTACCTCCATTTCCACTACTGCGGGTGTTCTTCCTGTCCCTATTGTGAATATAGTGTCGGCCGTATCTGCTGGTTTTTCTTCTTTCCCCTCCTCCTTCAGGGTTTCCTCTTGGCTGCTTGTTCCCTGTGCCATTGCTACTCGTAGCTGAGGTAATGTTTCTAATAAATCCATAATTCTTACAGGAATAGTGGTTTCCAGTACTTGTTTCATGATGCTAGGTACTGGTCTGTTATTTGAGGATTTAGCAGGACTTCCTCTTCCGTCTCTTCCTTCCTCTGCCATAGTATTTCTAATCTCCTTTCTTGCTTCTTGGAACCTTTCTTTTTCGGTGGCCATGTCCGGGTAAGTAAGTTGTTTGGACTGCATTCTTGTTATGGCGAATACTTCCTTCTCTGGCTCTGCAATGTCGAGTCTGTTCACCCCCTTTTGTCTCGGGTAGTTGGCATCCTCATGATTTCCTGGTCCACACCATTTACATAACATCCCTCCGTTCTGTCCCCCTCTGCTCTGGCAGTCTCGCGCGAAGTGTCCCCACTCATTACATCGCCTGCATTGGATCACGGGCCTTCCTTTTGAATCGTACTGGATTGCCCTCCGAGGTGTGTTGTTATTACTGTTATTATTGCTATTATTATTGCTCCCCTGTCTATTGCTTTGGTACCCTCCAGGTGAGGCTTTTGTGTTTGTGGTTGTATTCCGTGGAGGGGTAGCCGGTGGTGTGGATTGTTCTCCTTAAGTAAAAAATACTTGAGCACTCCATGCCTTAAGATTGTAGGGGCAATCCTTGATTGTGTGTCTGAGCACTTGGCAGATATCACAGAAAGCTTTGCGCGGGCGGGTTCCTTTAGTATGTCCTTCCTTCTCACAATCCGTACACCATAGTTCCCTTCCTTTTTTTTTCCTCCTTGCTTCCCGTAACTTCCTTCATCAATCGCATCATGTCTTTTCTCAAGGCCTGGATGGTTTTGGACTCATCTCCGCTCTCTTCTGAGCTCTCACTTCTGCTTCCATGCTTCTTAGCCTTAGAGGTTTTGTTTTCGCTTTCGATGTCCATTGCTCGGGTGCATGCTTTTCCAAAGGATGATGGTGGTACTATCTTCATTTTACGCTTTAGGGACGGGGTTAACCCTTCAATGAACCATCGTTTTTTCAATCCGTCAGCAGGTTTGTTATCCAATTTCCCTATCAACTCCTTCAATTTCCTAGTATAGCCCCTCACTGACTCGTTTTTGCCTTGTCTAGTATTGTAGATTTCTGTGACTATCTCATCGTCATCCCGTAGTAGTCTGAACTCCTCAAATGCGGTACAGAGGTCTTTCCATGTGGTTTTCTGAGCAGCCTCCAGATCTGTGTACCAATCAATAGCAATCCCTCTAAGTGTGGCAGGGAAGGCTTTTAACCATTCATCAGTGTCATTCTCTCCATTGGCCTGCCATATAGTGATACACGTTTTACAGTGTCGGGCCGGGTCATCCGACCCTTCTCTCGTAAATCTGGGAAGTTTTTGCTTGACTACTGCCATTCTTCTCCCTCTTGTGGGGACGACACTTCCTCCTGGTGGGACACTTCCTCCCGATGGGACACCTCCTCGTGGTGGGACACTTCCTCCTGGTGGGACACCCCCTCCTCGTGGGACACCTCCTCCTGGTGGGACACTTCCTGGTGGGACGCTTCCTCCTAGTGGGACACTTCCTCCCAAACTCGTACTCTCTTCTTCTCCTTGTGACTCTTGTGTGTGGGTGGAGTGGGGCGTCTCTCGGTACTCCCTCCACGCAGGTGTTTCAGGATTCTCTCTTCCTCCCTTTACTGTTTCTGAAATGGCCAAGTTGGCAATTCCTTCTATGGTATTTTGGATCAAGCTTTCCTCAAGTTGTCCTTCGCTTAGAGATTGGTTCCCCCACTCTCGCAAGCGGCGATTTCTTGCTTCCTGTTGTTGTTGGCCAAGAATCTGCACTCCGGCTTCTTCTTCAGTTTCCTCTTCGGGTCTGCGTTTAGGATATTTGTTTGGAAGCAGGGGCATGAATTTACCAAGTGGACCAAATGTCTAGCCGTGGAGGAACTCCGCAATGTAGATCCTCCACATTGGTGGTACTGAAATCAGTCCGTACCATGGTAATCTGGAACCGCTCTCTGGGCTTCCCTTCCCACGTACCGCACTATCCAGGCTACCCCCACGTGTGTTGATCATACCTTGGTATTCCCTCCTTTGTACTAAGAACTCCAGGTCCGAACTTAGGCAACAGCGCCAAAATGTAGAATGGTTAACAATACCAAATATACAGAAGGATACATCAAGCATTCATAGATACCATTCAACCAATTACCAATAATTCACTAACTACCAGTATCAATGAAAGATACAAAGTACCATACCAGAATACCAGATTGGCGAGGAAGTGTTTATTCTCTTTATTATTACCCGAAAACCAACAACCCATACAATAAACCAAACACAAATATATAGTAGCCGGTTGGTTGGGGAAACCAACGGATGCACCTCCTCGCTCCTAACTACCCTCCCGACAAATCATAATTAAGTCTTAATACAAAATGACTTTATTTCCTACTACATAAGTTTTTTACGATTATACTTTTGATTATTGATCATGATTTTTTATGTAGTTAATATTAATTCATGTTATAACACTAGAAATAGCGTATGCTTTTAGCATTGATCTGTGTATTTCTCTTCAGGATAGTTTGATTCTATGAACTTCTACTAATCTCTCTAAAAAATGCTTCCAGGACGGATCGAGAAGCGACAAGATGATGAGAGATTACATGCAAAGTCATGCAGGCTGTAGACATGAACATGGAGACACTGCTTGCAGCCTTAGGACTGAATTGGTGACACATAACTTCATTAAAGAGGAAGAACCTTCAGATTGTCTTTGCATTCAGTTTCTTCTAAGAGGAGGAAATAAGATTCAGAGGGAGCTTGTGTGGCAGAGGGAGAGTGCCAAGTCCTTTGCAAAGGATCAACTAGCTCATGCAACAGTGTGACTGCTAAAGCTCATTGTTTGGTCAAATATTGGAGCCAATTTCTTGGTATTGTGATAATCATAGCTATGAGAATGTTGCCCCATTTGAGAGGGAGTCTCAATTTTCAGATGATCTTTTATGTGCTATAATACATTCTTCTCTGTGAGAGAAGTTTGAGGTGCAAGCCCTTGTTAATACATTCTTCTCTGCGAGAGAAGTTTGAGGTGCAAGCCCTTGTTCCACCCTCTGGGAGTAGCCATGGTGGATCCACCCTCTGGGAGTAGCCATGTTGGATGTCGTGAGAGACTTCATGACTTAGCTCGTGTTTATTCACCCTCTGGGAGTAGCCATGGTGAACGTCATGATGAGATGACAAAACCACGTTGAGAGAATCCGTGATAAAGTTTTGTTGTTGACACATTTTGAGTGCAACCTTTGTGTTGGCATGACATATGAATGATCTCTCTTGCTAAGAGGGAGTGTTAATGTTCTGGTAGCTTCGAGAGATATCATTCATGCCTGTGATGCTCCTGTTTTGTATTTTTCGGGAGCTGCTTCTTTTCCTTGTTGATGTTGCTCTCGTTCTTAAGCTTGTGATTGTAGAACGACTGCTCTATCATTCTATGGTGTTGTTGGTCGGGTCTCTCCTATTCTGTATCCCATCTTGTGTTCTGTTTCTGGCAGGCACGCTAGTATGGTTGTTTCCAGCTTTTGACTTAACTGCAGTACCTTTCAATGCTGTTGTGATTGCATCTTTGGAGTGGCTGTGTTCCATTGCCAGCTATTATGCTTTCGTGGCCTCTCTCTTCATTGTGTTGTCCCCGTCATTGATTCTTTGAATGAATTGAAGATGTAATGGCTTCCATTCATAACTGTCACCGACCTTGTCTTTACGATAGGAGAGAGAGTATCAGCAGTTTATGTTCGATTGGAATTCCCACGGTTTGAGAAAAGGGCTCAAGTCGAGTATACTGGCTGAATGCTTATTATATTATATGCGACATGTATACCGAGGGGTGGTGATGTTCTTTTGAACGGTGATTCTGATTGAATATTGCTGGGCCAATATTGTTGTTACTTCTGCAGACATTATTTGTGTATTTTTCTTATATCTCATAAGGCTTCGGGTGATTGTGTGATATCTGGATAGATATCGAGCAACTATTGTTTTTTCTCATTGTCACCGTGCTTGAAGTCGAGAGTGCTTTTCTGTAGCATTTGGATCACTGTCGTATGTATTGGTGGGGGATTTCTTTGTAAACGACTCTGTTACTACTGTAATTGCTAGAGTTTATTCTTGCAGATTCTATTAGCAGAGTATACTGGCAGACATGTTCATTGCAGACATTCTACAGTCTTTAGCTGTATGATTATTGAGTGTGATCATTGAGGAATGATTCTGTTTTGAAGAAGACAGAGCTAGTATTTTAAGTCTTTCTGCTGGATAAGCTTGTGAAGCTTTGTATTGATTCTCTTGTTGTCAATAAAGGAATAATTTTGCGTGTGGCTGGGTTTTTCCCTCAAGTAGGAGGGTTTTCCCAGGGTATATTTGGCGTCATTGTTCCTGATTTATCTGCTATTTGTTTTGTTATATTCTGGTTCAAAACATTAACACAAACTAATGAAATCATGCAACTAGTATAGTGAAACACTATAGGGGTACGGATCAGTATAGCAGCTGTACAGAGCATTGTAGCAGTTGTACGGATCACTGTAGCAGCAAATAAAATAATATTCTCCTTCAAATTGTAACTGTACTGAAACTTAACAAAAATCCAACACTGAACACCAAAGAAAATTAGAAACACAAAGCATATCAGCTCACAGGTAATCTCTGGACGGAATTACTCTTTGGTTTGGATTTTGTAGGGATTCTCAGCTTCAAATCCATTTGCCAATAGGGTTTTCGTCTTGGTTCACAGATGAACACAAAGGCTCAATTTCAGAAACAAGGGTTGAATAGATAAAATGGTAGATGCCTCCTAATGCGCCCTTACTCTTTTTTTTTAAGATTCTCGAGGAAATAAAATAATATTATTTCTTTAACCTTTCAAAACTTGATTTAAACTTTTGTAGTTCTTCTCAAAAGGAAATAACAAAATATTACTGAGAGTTGAAATTTTATTATACCCTATTTAGGGAACCTAAATAATAACAATTTTCATTTACAAAGCTTGCAATTAATATTAAGACCAACCTAAATTATTATTTAATTTAAATATTTTTCTAACCCAACCCTTTAACCTATAGGAAATTAAATAATAGGATAAGGGACTTTGTTGAATGCTTAGGGCTGTAAAAGGGACATGATAGTGTCTATATGACCCATCAACATCTTTAAGGACACTTTTGATGGGCCTTCCTTGTGGAAGAACATTGATAATTAACTATGTCACTGGTGGATGGGTCCTGGACCCTTTTTGATGCCTCCCCATTTCCGAGATGTTGCGGGGATGGGGGGATGTGTCATATTGTCCCCTAGCTGTCCCCAAACTTCACTGAATTGCCAGAAATGTCCCAGAAATGCTGCGGGGAGTCGTAGAGGGGATGACTGGCTATCCCTCTTTTTCCAGTTTGATTAAAAAACATTCAAATGAATTTAAAAAAAATATTATTTTATTTATTTTTGGTGGCCCCTCATACCTCAGGTTGCTCCAAATGGGAAAAGCAGCCTCTTTCCAATGCATTTGAGTCCATTTTTATGTTTATCAAAAAAATATTGCAGCTTGTAGCAGGGTTTGAAGTTGAAGGAGAAACACATTTTTTTAGTAGGGTTTGAAGGGGAAGTGTTGTAATAGAGGTTGAATCCAAGGCATACTTGGTAGTTGAGTAGCAATTTCTAGACAAAGGTAAGTCATTCTATTCTCTTATCTATTTTTTTTTCAAAGTTTAAAGTATGTCCGATTTTTTTTCATTGTTCAGTTTAAAGTTTCATTAAAAATTTAAATCTCACAAAATCAACATGAGCAGAAATGAGAATGATAGTAGTGACAATGAAGTGGAAGAAACTCAAATAAATACAAGAATTTCAGCTTCATCAGAGTATGGAAGTATTGGGGGCGGAGGTGGACAGCCACCAAATCCATTTGAGTGCCTTTTAGTTGTCTTGAAACCTTAGGCAAAGGGCCCTTTTAATTAAAAAAACCTCTTCTCCAACTTGTGACAGCCATAGATACCAAAAATAAAAAATATAGGGGGGAGTAGGGTGTGGTTGTCACATTTATGAGAAAGAGTTTAGCGGGAGCCACACAAGGGTATGATTTCATTTCTTGGGTGTTAATGCCGTGGAGTTAAAGTTGTCCATACATAAAGGAGGATGAGAAGGTTGAGGCTTATTGCATATGGAGGCGGAAATGAGGTTTCAAGGCGTGACAATGCCGATACATTTTTTTGCAAGAGTGGACAATCATCTATGCCATGACATCCATGGTTGGTAGTGCTACTAATGATATTGCTATGAGAGGAAAGAGGAAGATTAGTGTTGGTGAGAGGCTAGGGACACTTGCAAGTATGAACACTGGCAAGCACAAGATGCAATAGAGTCTTCCATTGCCGAATTCCTTTATGTCCGTGCCATCCCTTTTTTGTATCCCCTTGCAGATCATAAACAACTCACTACCCTTCTAGACAAAGAATATTCTAAGATTAATTTGCTAATGGAGGATATGCGGCAAACATGGATCAAGATAGGTTTTTCTATTGTGATGGATGAGTGGACTGATCTTCCACATTGACTACTCATCAATATCATGGTCACATGTTAGTTGACTTGTATTTTGTGTTCTTTTAGAGAAGTATAAAGATGCAGATTTCCAGTTTAGCATTTTGTGAGAGGCCATAGAGGAGGTTGGGGCCTCAAATATTGTACAAGTGGTCATTAATTCAGCACGTGTGTGCAAATCAGCTGGTATGATGGTGGAGGATGCTTACAAGCACATCTTTTGGATCCCATGTGTTCATGAATTGAACAATGCATTGAAAGACATAGGGAAAACAGATTGGGTGAAGCAAGTGGTGGCAGATGCTAGAGAAGTTCAAATGCTCATTTGCAATTACACCACCTTACTTGCCCTCTTCAAGACGTTTTCAAAGGAGTTTCTCACACCTGTTGAGACAAGATATGTTGGTTACTTCATTTTGTTAGAGAGGATGTTTGAGGTGCGTGAGCCTTTGCAGTCGATGATGGTGAATTCAGAGTGGAGTAGATGGCCTAATTCAAGTTCTAATGAAGGAAGTGCCATCAAACAAAGGATCTTTGATGACGTTTGGTGGTCCATTGTGAGGTAAGACATTGCTGATTTTGTTATCAAATTTCTGATTTTATTAAATATTAAATTGCTGATTTTCATATTGAATTTCTGATTTTGATATTTTAATTTTATTGTTCAATGTTTTGACTTTTGAAGTTTCTTACTCATCAATTATTTCTTTTGAACATTTTGTTTGCATTTTGCAGATATGTTTCCTCTTTCATCTAACTTGTTGTAGATGTCATTAGATATGCTAATATAGACTCTATTAGTCTCAAAGAGATATGAGACATTTGATAGGATGCTTGGAAAGATAGAGCTAACAATTTTGGCTAAGGATCCTACTTTGGGATTATATGAGCAACACATTAAGCCCGTTATGATGTGGAGGTGGAACACAATGAACACCCCACTTCATATGGCAACCATTGCTCTAGACCCTAAATGTTATGCACCAAAGGTTGGAAGGTTGCCTCCTTGTGATGATGAAGAGGTGAAAGAAGGGCTAATGAAGGCTTTTTGAAAGATTTATTTAGATGAGGAGTCTACAATACTTTGCACACAATGGCTTGCCTTCAGAAATCTTCGTGGTTCAACATTTAGTAAACTAGAGATGAAGATAGATAGAGCTTCATTAGCTCAAGTTAACCCTATAGGATGGTGGACATGGCACAGGAAGGATACATCATAATTAATGATGCTTTCCATTCCCCTTCTTTCATAGGTTGTCAGTTCCTTTGTTGTAGAAAGGAATTGGTCCACATATGGCTTTATCCACTCAATCAAGACGAATAGACCTACCTCTAGATGAGTAGAGAAGCTAGTGGCCATGCATAGTGCTCTTTGACTTCAGGATCACTAGACTCTAGAGTATCAACAGTCTCCAGTTTATGGTCGGATGTTGATCCCAAAGACATCACCCAAGTTGATGAGGAGGAGGCACCAGAGGGATTGGTTGGTATTTCGTTGGATAAGGCAGATCCTCACAGTGGCAGGGACTTAGAGCAGGACTTCTATTTTGATTCGGTATTGAGGGATGCAAATTAGGGGCAATAGTGTACTTTCTTTTTGTTAAAGAATCAGATTTTAATGAGTAGAAATTCGATGCTGTTTAAATGGAGATATACGAACTGGTACTTGCACTATCTTATTGCTGTATATTCTCAGATCGTATATCTTTGGAGCATATATAGATTAGTGAGGAGGCATGCCTTCCAAAGGGCATGCCTCTCACAAGGAGTTGCGACTCTTCATTAACGTAATTCATAAGTTCGATTATTATTATTATTAATCTTTAATAATAATAATATACATTTAGTTAATCAGCCTTTTTCAATAATAAGTATATAATAATAATAATAGCATATTATTATTATTGAATTGATCTTTATCATAATCGAATAATATTATATATATATAGATTGATTAATAATAATATAATATATATGTACACATATAAATATATTATTATTAGTCAAAGTATAAGTATAAATAATTGTTCTAATCATTGATCATACGACTGTGGCTACACACATTAACACTCCCTCTTAGTTAGGGAGGATGATCAAAAAATATAGTAGAACCACACTAGTGTGGAAAGAGTATTATCGCAATGTAATACACATATTTTATGATACTCACCATAAAGATGTCATCTCATGACATTTATAGGTTATGTCCTACAAATATCAACACTTATGATATTCATCACAATGGTATCATCTCATGATATCAAGAGCAATGCTCTTCAACTCTTATGATATTCACCAAATGCTCACAATTTCCATAATGATTAAATCTCTTGGCTAGGGAGGATTAAATCTATCCAAAAATGAAACACAATAAGTCCATTTATTGTGCAGAAGAAAAGATATCACCTCACCGTGATATATGGAGATATGGCATGAGCAAGAATATCAAGTCACATGATATTCACCGTAACTCTCAACAATATCCATAACTATGGTATGTGCACTGGCATCACGTTTCATGATGCCTACCATATGGATATCTGATCATGGGATATCCACGGATATTAAGTCACATAATATCCAACATGATTATCTCTTGAAAAGTCATTATGGTTTATGTAATGATATCAAGTCTCATGATATCTACCATAATGTCCTAAGAGATATTAACTATCATGACATGTCCACGGATATCATGTCTCATGATATCCATCATGATAGTGAAGTTGATCATTGTAAAGTCGTCACCTTACAATATCAACCAATTACAAGTGTTCATCATTGAAAAGTCGTCACCTTTCAACGATGTTCACAGGGGGCCCCATAAGCCAATAAAGTCATGGAGTCACACACATGACATCTACCATAAACCATATCAAGGGGTGGATCCACCATGGCTACTCCCAGAGGGTGGAACAAGGCTTTCACTTTAAACTTCTCTCTCATAGAGAAGAGTCCAATAAAATACATTTCAAGAAATCACTGATGCTAAGACTCCCTTTTATCAAGGGTTTCGATCTCCACAACTCTAAGCTAGTCTCAAATTGTACAAACTTTAGGAGGCTTGGTGAGAATATCGGCTGTCCATTCTTCAGTGATAATGTACCTTGTCTAAATACTAAAGAAACCATCTCTCCATGATCTGCTCCCTCTGAATCACTATGATCAAAATCCTCAAAGATCAATTTGGCAGATCCTCTAGTAGCTCCCTCTATTACAAAAGCATACATGGTCTTAATCATGAAAATGTCTTGCTCCAAGAGACTCTCATCATCTGGTACATGATCATTTATGCCATGTTAAAATTCTGATCACAACTATTCGTAGAGGTAGTTTCTCGTACACAAATGTACTTGTCTGATTCCATAGTAACATGAGTGAATGTAATAAACTGTGGATTTATCCCCAGGCTTGGCAACACCAAACATTCATGATAATGTGGCTTCCATCTGAAGCTCCAAGTATATGCATCAACCTCTTGACATTCTTGTCCAAGGTTGCCTTAGATGAAATGTCAGACTTTTTCTGAATGTGATATCAATCTTCTGACCTCCTTGTCCAAGGTTGCCTTTGATAGATTGTCAGACTCCCTCTGATTCCGATGTCCATCTTCAATTTAGTTCCATGACTGCATGTATCAAGTTTTCTTTTCCTTGAATGCAATTTCTTATGCTTCTTGATCCGTCCTGAAGGCATTCCAAAGAGAGATTACAAATAGTTAATAAAACTAAGCTATCTCGAAGGGAAATACTAAACATAGAAGCATACAAGATTTGTCATCCCAACGAACTAGTGAACATTATTCAAGGGTATGAAATACTTATCTCTTATGTTGGTACATCATAGAGCTAGTCCTGAGCTAGGTCACAAGACTTTCGTAATGTTCTTGCTTTGCTACCTTGCTGCTTCCAAGCAAAGCACCAAAAATGTCACAACCATGTATTGTATATCTACCATCTACTCCTTGATTGCTACAGTTTCCTGGTCACTAGAGAAGTCATCTCGACATGATCTTCTCCCTCTGAACCAATATAATCCTCGATAGTCAATTTAAACAAATCCTCTAGTTGCTTCATCTGTCATAGAAGGATACCCTTCTTACACGATCCCAATCATAGAAGATATATTTCTCCAAAAGACTCACATCATCTAGCATGATCCATTTACGACATGAAAGTAATGGATCCAAGATCATTTTGAAGCTGCTTTCATAAGATTGAGTCTTGCACAATGCCTTGGTAGTATATCTAATGCACCATTCTTCTTTTCCTGCTAGAATATCCTCGAAGACAAAGGAAAAGATCAAGGCAAATAGCTCTTATAGTATATGCATGAATACATATAAGAGAGTGACTACAAAAACAAATAAACGTACTCAAGATATCATAATAAAAGTACTTATCTCATTATTCACGAGTAGATGCAAGTCATCATGATGCAAGTTGCTCCAATGAAAGGTCCTATATGATGGTTTCCTCCACCATGTGGATGTTCCATGGGGTTCATGGCGATATCACGTACCTTGGGCCAACAGACCATAAACTTCTGATTACCATTTCCATTGCAACCTTTGTTCTTTGACAGAGAACATCCTTTGCAAACACACGACACGATCGGATCATCATACACATCCTGTTATGCAGTGCACATCACATATCGGAGAACACATATTTCCTTGGTGTAAAATACTTCCAGATTGGTATATATAGAGGTTGTATTCACAGACATTTGGAGGTCATACACAATTAAAATTGAGCGTACATTCCAATTTGCATCTCATTACTTCCTTCAAGCATGAGAACATTGTTTCTATATAATAGTATTTGTAGGATGCCTTTTGCTTCCTTACAAAAACATAGATTCCATTTCAAGAGGCTTTGACCACCTTCCTTCTAATCCCTTGTTGCAATTTTGAAAGAAACCATTACAAGCATCTCCAAGTAACCACTTTCCTTTGGTGCCCCAATACCAGAGTCAACCATTAGAGGAGGTGGAGCTTGGAGTGATGAAAAAACAGATTTTTTTTTTGTTTCTAAAAAAAAAACAAAGTGCCGACTGTATGAACTTTACTGATACAGAGTGAGGGCAGAACAAGATTCTACAAAATTTCCCAGAGCTCAACGACATATACAAAGCAAGCAAAAGCAGTCACAACCACTTCTGCAAACATCAGAGGAATTACAAAATCCATGACAAATGGTTTGAACAGGGCGACTGGCAAACTTATGACATCTCTCGGCATGTCCAAAGGCACATGAACAAAGACTTTACTTTTTACCATATTTCCAATTCCCCTTCTCGACAATACTTCAGAAGTGAAAGCCAATTGACAAGACGGGCACGCAACTGTTACAACTGCAGCCAGAAATGTCGTCCAGAAGATTCTGTACACAACCAGTGGCTTGCCAGTAATGAATCTCATCCATCACCTTGTCCAGACTTTGCAAAGCTTCCGCAAAATGCCAGTGAATCTTGGAAACAAAGCCATGGCGATTTTACTTTATCCATCTGTACTGGTACTTGTAATAGCTATTCTATGTTTCTTCTCATCCGCCGCTCTCTATATATTGGTCGCTGAATCCATCTTCCTCTTCCGTATTGTTTCCATCAAATGTCTCTTTCCTATAATCTGATTCGATCTTTTCCTCACCGTGGCTCTGATACCATGTTAAAGAATCAGATTTTAATGAGTAGAAATTCGATGTTGTTTAAATGGAGATATACGAACTGGTAGTTGCACTATCTTATTGCTATATATTCTCAGATCGTATATCTTTGGAGCATATATAGATTAGTGAGGAGGCATGCCTTCCAAAGGGCATACCTCTCACAAGGAGTCGCGACTCTTCATTAATGTAATTCATAAGCTCGGTTATTATTATTATTAATTTTTAATAATAATAATATACATTTAGTTAATCAGCCTTATTCAATAATAAGTATATAATAATAATAATAATAGCATATTATTATTATTGAATTGATCTTTATTATAATTGAATAATATTATATATATATAGATAGATTAATAATAATGTAATATATATGTACACATATAATATATTATTATTAGTCAAAGTATAAGTATAAATAACTGTTCTAATCATTGATCATACGACTGTGGCTACAAACATTAACACTTTTTCTGTATTTTCATATCATAATTGAAGGTGAAACTTGTAGCCTTTGGGCATTTCATTGTCACATGTATGCTATTTTTTTATCACATGCATATTTACAATGAATTCTGAAGGCCATTTGAATTAAGTTTTGAGTTTAACATTGGCATTTGCTAATTTGTTCGATTTTGACTCTTATGCGATTTCTCAATTTAACACAAATATTATGTATTAAGGTTTTATAATACACACACACATGAATGCTTTATCAATGTTATTATACGAACATTTAAAATTACCCTTTATATTTTAATTTTCTTTATTTTTTATGTAGCTGTCCCCAAAAATGGCTCAAAAAATCAGGGACTTTGAAATGCATCCCCTTGTTCCCTGCTGTCCCCATCTCAAAAACCTGGGGTAACATAGATAGTTAATTTATCATGATTACCAACTGAATTCTTTCAAATGGTAGCTTGGCATAAATTCATCTTTAATCCTCTTGCAATAATAGGGTCATTATTCTAGCATACTTGGACCTTTGTGGGTTGCTACTTTATATTGGGGTTTCAACTTGGTACCGTCTTTGGAAAATATTATGGAGTATTTATGTCTAACAAACAACATCTGATACTTCTAACTGATTTTGTAATTGCTTGGATCTACACTATTCGAGATTAGAACCAGGACCACCAAAAAATTTGATTAATACTTTTCCCTTTATCAAAGAAATTGGCCATAGTGTTTTCCTTAGCAAAGAAGAGTGACTAGCATCAAGGGATTGATGATTTGTCTTTTGTTGTAAATTCTAAATTTCATCCTATGTAGTTTCATTTTTAGTGAATTTTTCCAGTTTTACTTTCATTTAGACCCTATTTGTAATTTGTACTGGCTAAGAGATTTATTTATCACTTGGATAAGGTGTCATTTATCTTACATTCTTTCCATTCTTAGAAGTAAGCATCAATTCTTTTCATTTTCATCTAAACTCAAATTTGATGAAATAGAAACTTGAATTTTCTGAACAATTCCTTATGTTTTTGGCTTGAAACTTAGGATTTCTGTTTGTTATCCCTGCTTTGCTGCATATTTTACCCATATCAATTTGTCAATCACCATTTGATTCTTGGTGGCTTGATTTTGGATTATTCTTGTAACATTTAGTGATTTTTAGTCCAAAAGGAGCATGCTATTTGATTTTAATGTACAATTACTTTATGTTAAGACCTAGGTAGAAATGACTTTAAATTAGAAATCACAAGTAAAAATTAACACTCGTGAAGGGCAATATTTTCATTAGTTATCTATGTACCCCAGATATATGTCCCAATATTTTTAGGCCTATTCTGTAGGGGACATTTTGGGGATGTGGGAATGGGTCAGAAATGCCTCCTTGTTATCCTCGATCATAAAAAATCTGAAGAAAACACCTTTTTTCCTAGAGATGACAAATGATAGTTAACTATCCCAAGGACGCTCCAAACATCTTACTATAATTGGGATGACTACAATCTATTCAACATAAAATGCATTTATAAAAAAGCACAAAACTGAAAAAAAAGGATGGAGCCTCCACAAGGACCCCCACACTTCTTTACACCAACCTTAAATCTAAAGAAGACACCAAAAAACAAACTTATCTTGCCATTTTCCATATTGTGAAAAATGAGAAGAGTCGTGAGAAGAGAAAAGAACAAAATGTGAGAAGAAGGCAAGAGAGCATAAATCTACACCATTAACTTAAAAGCAATAAAATTATGAAAAATGACATACACCTTTAAGTTTTGTGTGGTTAAAAGGTTTCTTCTAGATCTGCAAGGAGCATTGCCTTCGGACCCCCTTGAAAGTGTTGCCCCTTGGTCCAATTAGGGCCATGACGCCTAGACCCCTGTGAGGGGCAGTCCACTTGCAACGTAATAAAGTCAATCAAGAGTAATAAGCTTATCTCTCGATGATTGGAGAAGTCGGTGGCCATTTATAGTGCCTTGCAACTTCAAGATTGATAGATTCCTGTGTATTGTTAGACTCTGGCTGCACATTGGGATGTTGATCACGAAGATGCCACATATTTTGATGAGGAAATAATATAGGAGGGATTGGTTGGGGTTCCATAGGATGAGACAAATTCTCATTGTAGCTGTGAGTTATACTTAGATCCCGATTTTGATGCAAAGTTAGTAGATGTTGAGTAGTCCCATATTTTCTATAATTTTGTCATTCTGTAATTCAAACTTGCAGCCTTTGGGCATTTAGTGACTTTAACTTAGATCCCAATTTTAATGCAGAGTTAGTCGATGCTGATGAGGTGCAGTGGCATATTCTCTATGTTTTTGTTATTTTGTTGTTGAAATTTGCAGCCTTTGGGCATTTTGTTGTAATTTTGTATCATATATATGCATATTGACAGTAAAGCAGTTCAATTTTGTTGACTTGTTTGTTGACTCATGAAATCTCCATTCAATTCTAATGTTATATATTAAGGTTCATTAATGTATATATTGAATGCCTCATCAATATTATCATATGTATATTTGCTATTTTTTATATTTTTAAAACTTCCATCTTTTTTTAATAGCCATTCCTTAAAAAGTGGCCTCCCAAAAAACTGTCCTGGAAACATGTCCCCCCATTCCCTGCTGTCCCTGTCCCTGTCCCAGAACATGGTGCAACATAGGTTATAATACATCTGTATAACCATAAAGCTAATGCTCCTTTATCAGTGAAATCATCCAAGGCAGCCAACGTTAGTTTTTTTGGCCAGAGAAAAACTTCTCAAGTTTTAGAGAATGTTTCTGATGCAGAACTTTTGTTATCAGATTTTCTATGATATGGAGGTTATCATTTTAGTCAATTAACTGTGCTACTATTTGTTGGAAGAGACATGCACTGAGGGACCATGTTATCACTTGTAAGTTGTGGCATGAAACATTGTTTTTTGGCTTAGTTACTGATACGGGCTGTCTGCTGGCTGATGCGGAGGCGGGTGCGAGCTGATGCAGATGCGGGAGCGGATGCCAGCTGGGTGCCACCTGGAAGCGCATCCCAAGCGTCCGGATGCCTGTGGATGCTTCTCAATCCTAGGCGCCCGGATGCCTGTGGATGCTTCTGAGAAGCATCCACAGGCATCCGGACGCCTGGGATGCGCTTCCAGGTGGCACCCAGCTGGCATCCGGGCGCATCCGCGATAAACAAGCCCAGAAAAATAAAACTTCTGATTCTTTTTGTCTTCTGTTCTTTGCAAATAATGGCGAGCGCCTGTGTTTCTTTTTGTCACTTTCGTACTAATCTTGGCCTTTGTTTTTGCTGTTTCATTGGGTACTCCTAATGACGAAGGCGCAAGGCAGCCATACATTGTTCATGTGGTAAAGTCGGCGAAACCCAGCCATTTTACTTCACACCACCACTGGTATGGTTCAATGCTTCACCAGGTCTCGCCATCAGGCCACTCTGTACTAATCAAGAT
>MU224951.1:1483652-1541528 GCA_018584345.1 Thuja plicata
CGCCCATTGTGACCTATTGTAATATGCTTGAGGATTCGATAATAATAAGCTGATAAAATAACCATCGGTGCCTTTGCATATTTAATTATTTTATGTATATTTATATTTAATATTTTATGTATATTTAATTATCTTATTTGATATATATTATTATTTAATTATTTATATTTAATTATTTTATATATATTATAATATACATTTTATTAATGTTACAATATATTTGAATATTTCAAATGTATGAGAATTCATTAAATATAATATTTACACAATGGTAATATATATATATATATATATACACACGCATCCAAACGCATCCGCATCCCCCCAAAAAAAAATTTCACGCATCCACGCACCCGCATCCCGCATCCGCACCCGAATCGGTAACTAAGTTTTTTGGCTATGGGTGAATACTCCTTTGCATTGCACCAAGGGAGCTATGGAATCCAAGTTAATATTGAATATTTTTTTGATGGTTATTTTAAATATTTTAGGTCTCTAAACCCTCTTTGAGTTTGAACCTGGATATTTTGCATGGTGTTGCCCCAAAACATGCTAATTCACACGAGTCTTTTTAATTTTCTCATAATTCTTCTGATTTTCAGCTAAGGATTCTTGATATTTTGATTGATCTGCACCACCTTATGTGTTTATAATGTTTTTATATGCAGGAGTCCAGTTGTATCATTTGTGTATGAGAGAGGCTGGCGCCAACGTTTTGCAAGTAGTGGCTTTCCGGGTCCAGATGAAGAGGTACATCTGCCTCTTGTTGATTGTTTGATTTTTAATTTTTTTTGTAAAAAAACTTTCTATGTCATCCTCCTTCTAACATCAGAGTGATTTCTCTTTTATTTATTTTTTGGTGCAGTTCAAAATGGCACAAAAGTTTTTTCAACGTGCTGCTGGTGGTTTACTTGTGGATGCGAGTTGTGGAAGTGGGCTATTTTCAAGGCGATTTGCTAAGTGTGGGATTTATTCAGGGGTAGTTGCCCTAGACTTCTCAGAAAACATGCTGCGTCAGTGTTATGAGTTCATTAAAGGAGATAAAGACCTGGTCAAAGGGTATGCCAATTTTAACTAATTTATGTGCTCATTTTACCTATGTTTGCTTTCTTATAGTCAGGAAAATGGAGACTAGTGCATTATTTTCAGAGTTGGTTTGTTCCCTCAGGAACCTTGCCCTTGTTAGGGCAGACATTTCAAGGCTTCCTTTCACAACAGGTTCTGTTGATGCTGTGCATGCGGGTGCTGCAATACACTGTTGGCCAAGTCCCTCTTCTGCTGTAAGAATCGCAATCATTGCACATGAAATCTGCCAAATCAAAGATATTTCCATGGAATTTTAAGCTGTTTATTTTCTGACATCTTTTTCACCTTTATATCTTTTTATGTTTTGCTGTTTTTACATCTTATGTTCTGGAATTGATATCTGACTGGGTTTGCTCACATCTGTAGACACATCAAAACCTTGTTTTTCTTATGTGGTGTCTTCAAATAAGGCTTGCCACTAAAAGCCTGTTTCAAATCTTTTACACAAAGTTGCTCAGTGTTTTTAAGGATATTGAAATAGTTGATACTCTTTGTGATACAATAATGCTTTTATAGAAAGAATAGAAAGCAATGTATTTGGGATTAGAAAAGTACAACTAGCATAGGATAGACGGGAGGGACAATCTAATAATCTCCAAAGAGCTTAAGGAGTGGTTGAAAAATATGACTATCCATAGCAGCATTGGAGAGGATGTGAGAGAAAATAGATAGAAATGCAAACCAGCAATTATTTGATAAAGAAATGTATTACTTTAGAAAAGAAGATTAAAAGTTTCATTCAGATTGTATGGTCTAAACATGAATGATACATAGAGTGCTTTAGAAGACCACACAGTACAAAATTTGTCAGCAACTGCTAAAGAGAGGTAAAGAAAGTTGAAAACTTATGGAGTCCATGAGCTTTTACAAATGAACAGTAATATAGTATTATAAGGACACGAGAAAAAGGGGCAGAGCTGTAAGGATACTGACTGCCTCTAGGCAATCTTTGTCTATAAAAATGTGTAAATTCTGAGAATGGGTTTCTAGTTTGTTGTGGAGCGTGCAGGTAATCCACACTATGCTGGTTTTCTCAGATATGAAGATCATGCAGTACCATAATACAGACTACTATCCAGTATGCCATTTGATCATAGTTACAACTCATAAAAAGTTTGTGCTAATATTCATTCAATGTAATGACAGTAGAAGAAGCTTAACACAAGTTATCAATTACTGCAACAGTTATGATTTTAATTCCCAAACATTAAATTCAGACACTACAGTGCTACTGCTTAGAGAGTATACTAATATTGAAGATATTGTGCACCTGTGCATAATACTTGGGTCGGTCTGTCACTTCTGAGAAAGGTGTGCCCACGCGGAGGTGTACTGGCCGCGCTACTATCTGTCTGACGCTGAGACTAGGATTGGTAGCTGATCGTGGATATGGGGCGCACGTACATCAGTGAAATACAACTGCTGGAAATGCAACTGTGGCTGTCACGCTGGGTGTGTAAGTCTGTGTGTATACCGCGGTGAGTTTAATGGACTGAGCAATCCAACTGCAGTCCGCTACCTTCTAAACATCCATGGTGCTGTTGAAGGATAATAGTAAGTTTCCAATCTCCACTCCCGTCCAGTATCACTTTCGCGGCAGATGAATCCCCTGTAAACGGAGATGTAGTCGACTTGAATCTCCAATCGCTGTTTATAACAGTGAGACTGTGTGCTACTGCTGCGGGGGTCTGTGCTCCACGTTATTTGGCCTCCAGCTACTGAGTTTAGGCTGCCGCGATACCCACAGGTATATCGCTGAGAAGTGGCGTCTCCCTTCACTCCCGACTCACAGGTTTAATACTCCTGCAACCGCTGAGTTTCTCTACCACTCAATACATCGTGGTCCCTTCTATTTAAACGGCGTAGCTGTTACAGACATGCAAGAGTATAACAGTCCAACCGTAGGTGAGCAGGCTGTATGAGTATATCCGTCTACATCCACTGTCAATCCTGTTCGAGTAATGAAGGCTGCGTGTTCTGTAAATCTATAGTGACTTCCTGACAGTTCGAATTTAGAAGGTGCAGTTTCCAGATTTTGCTTGCTCCTTTATTTTAATCTGCAAATGGAGAATACCTATTCTGTTCCTAATTTCGAAATTTATCACTGGAGTTTTTTAAATCATAAAGTTTAACTTACTTTGAGGTCCACTTGTGAAATTTGAAGTAATTCCACCCAAGTGAGAAAATGCTGGGGCTACGTCCAGATTTCTCAGAATTCTTCCCAAGGGGCTACGTCCTCAGAAAAATCAGTCACATTAAAGCAACCAGATATAAAACTTTTTATATTTTCTCATTGTACCCTTTCCCAAGGAAGATTGCCTTCCTTTTATCACCTCGATGTGAGAGCCAAAGCAACCGAGTAGGCAATGTGGGATTAAAAGACACTTTCGTCCTGTAGTCACTTAAGTCACTTTATAAAATAAAGTAACTTAAAATTAAAATATTAAAGTGACTTTATAACAATACTTTATAAAATAAAGTATCCCGCTATATAGTCTGACTCCTGAATAAAATAAATATTCGCGTAGCACCCGTGACTGACTGGCATCCTCCGAAAAGCGGCCATTAGACTATCCGGATGGCGAGATAGGCTAATCAGGCATAAAATCACACTACTGCAGAGAAGGGGACATTACAAGAGCAGATTTTTCTTTTAGCATCCGAGACTCTGATTGTTGTGGCATTGATATTTTCCAATATTAGATTGGGGGCCTGCATCGTCCTCTGCATTCCAAGGCCATCCCATAGCTTCTTCCATTGTGCTTCCTCCTTGATCCAGCGAGGGGTCACACTGAGTGATGCCTTCATTAATTTGATAATTTTTGATTGCATCGACTTTATAATTGCCGAAATTGTGCAGAACTGAATGAGGCCTGGCAGTATTGTCTTTTCAAACCTTCTGACTCTCTGAGCATTAAGTAACACTCAACGGTGTCCATTTTGGATTTTAAAAAGGGCTGATAGGAAACCTAAGCATGGAGTGACTCTCATTTATTTGGTGATGTAGTTGGAGATGTTTTCTGGTTATCTTTTAAGGCTTGCAGGTACCTATCAGCAAGCTGAAGTGATGATGGATATCACTTTTGTGGGATTGTTCAACCTCATGGACTTTGAGCGGATCACTTAGAATATCATTGATGTTAACAAGAGCAATATGGATGGACAAGTCCTAAAAGTCAGAATGTTGATGTTTTTTTTTTAAATTTAGAATGTCAACGTTGGTGTGCAGCATGACCAGTATTAGGTCAAAATTTATGGTTTTTCATTCTATATGGGTGCTCAGCAGGTTTATCAATTTTAGAGTGAGTATATTGATCAAGGGGCATGGAGAAAGAAATAATATTAGTGTCCACATATGACCAAAAGTTGGTCAATGGGACTAGAGGATATGTAACAAGCCAAATCTAGCTACCAGATAATAATATTAAATAATGAACAATTCATGGAAAATAATTTTTTTACTTTTAATCTTTAATAACAGAAAGAAACTAGTTTCCTTTTCACATGAACATGAATAACTGAAAAGTATGTTAACTAACTGCAAGAATAAGATATTATTACTTGATTAACTACTTAACATGAAAATGAATTGAACTAACAATTCCATTTCACTGATGTTGAGGGAAAATAATTCATTAACTGAATTAACTAACAATGCATAAAACATAGAACCTGATAAGCTTGATGTTTTGTTCTTGTTTTCTCTTTTGCATAAGCTCCCGCTTGCTTCCTGGGGAGGAAAAGTATCATCAAAGGTCTTACCTCCCAACCATTGATCTTACGATCTTGACCTTAATAGTCTCCTGCACAACTTCTTGGTGGAAGTGGCCCGACCCTACATGAGAGATGCAGGTACAAGATCCAATCTTTCATGCTATCCGAGACTTAGTGTTAGAACCCACACTTGTCATAGCCAATCACACCCTATAGACATCTTCGCCTATGAGAATGACCTTCCTAGCTAGACATTGCCTTATTGGTTCTAGTGACTGACGGTTACTACCCATTTGCATAGTACCATCTTGACTGAGGTTTTATAGGTGCAAGCACTGTACTTGTGTAGTCTTTGTTACCACCAAACTCACATATTGAGTCCTTTAGCCTCTTTAAGATCTCCACGACCCATCCGGGACTTTCTGTCCATTTTCAACAATAATGGTCCATTGACCTAAGATTGGTATGCATCGGCATAAGCAGAATCTTTATGGTTTCCATGGTTCATGACCAATCTATAGGGATTCCCTTTCCAACAGTTCACCGTTGTTATAAACATTTAAAGTATGATTGACATTTCATAGTCTTTTCTATTTTCCCTTACTAGGATAGAAATGGAATCCTTCCCAAAATGTAGCTATGTTTATAACTGATCAGGCTTGATCTAGAATTTCATGATGATACAACATCGAAGACATACTGTCATACTATGATTTGGTTTTACTCAACCGAAGGATTGTTCGTCATCCATGCGATTGATAGTTTTATTAAATTGTCAAAAATTAAAATATCGTTGCAGATAGATTAATAATTTAGTATTTCTCCACAACTGGCAATTCCTTGAACAATATAGATTGTCCTGATAATGGAAGACTGAGAGATATGACCACCACGAATTTCTAAGATGGTTTATGCTGTTATGCAGACTCATAAGGTAAATGGATTCATTTCAGAAATCCAGATTCATGAAGATATAAATAGACTCCTATCAGGAATACAAAATTAACAATGATATATTGATTCATAACAGAATTACAGATTCATAAGAATCACGGTTTCAAATCAGAAATACAGAATTCACAATGATGAAAGGATTCAATATAGTCATGCGTGACATGGGTTTTCACACTTCTTTTGGTCTTTCATGACCTTAAGGACTTGCTGTCCAAATGGCAATTACATTGTCTGACTGACCAAGAACCTTATGAACACCTTCCTGAACCTCTAGGATGTTCTCTTTTTAGCCCATGCCCATGCATTAAGGTTAAGGGTCAGATTTGGTAAACTTCCTAAACCTTGCTGGAAGACAAGCATTCTTTAAAAATTAATACCTTTTCATCACATGGTGACAATTAGGCTATACACCCATAACCTAGGTTACATTACATCCAACGTTTACAAATAGAATAAGACTCAAACAAATCCAAAATCCCTGAATGATCAAACACTTATTCACAGATTAATTAATCTTACTGATTCAATTCTGTCCCCTGACTGCAGATTAAGGTATTCACTGGTTTTAAGACTGTTCTCTAATTCTTTAACATTAAAACAGAGTCATAAGGTTCCTTCCTCTTAGCTTATGATCCAAATATAATACAGTAAAGATGGAATTGCTTTGGTTTATTACTCTGAAGATTATATTTATACAACTTGATGTTATGGACAGTCCAATGCAACATCTAAATCTTTACATGACTTCTTTATTTGATGATGATATGATCCATTGAGACAAACTCATTTTCCTATATGCGAATGCACAGAGGTTATATTCGAAACGTATGTGTTTTCCCGCTGGGGTAACCTAGTTTACTTGCAGAATACATAGAACATGATAGATATAAAGTAGAGGACAAGTATTCTTATTCATTCATTCCAGTGATTACAATATAATATCGTCCGTGCATAACATATCTTACCCGAAGGTAGTACAAGGATATAAAGGACCGAAGGGACGCGATGGTTGATAACCATGCGCCAACTCCCTAGCCTCCGGTCACTAACTAATTCCCAACCGACACATAATTACATTATACCCGACAACATCATCCCCCCCCCAGAAAAGACAAGTTGTCTCCGACGACTTAACAACAAAAATAGACTGCTGGGTACACAACATGAAAGAACATACCTAAGAAGAAGTAGAAGAGGGCATCCCTGGAAGTGACGACCGGGATGCAGAGGGGTTCAATCTCTGTCGTAGCTGGTACACTTGCTGGGTGCGGATATCCAAATCTGCCTGGATCTGGGAGTTGGTCTCCACTGCTTCCTTGAGCATGAGACAAACCTTTTGGAGTTCTGTCTCCTTCTGCCGACTTGCCTCCGTAGCCTCGGCCAACTGGGCCTCTACCAGGCCCCTACCCACTGTGGCTGCCTCAACTCGGCCAGAAGGTGTGCACTCTTTCGCCCAGGCGGCCTGCTGAGTGGCTAACTGGGTGGCCAGCTCCTCTCGAGCTCGCTCCGCGGCTACCCTAGCCTGCTCCCTGTCCTCCTCCGCTTGTCGTGCTGCTAACACTGTCTGCACTAGTTTTCTACCCTTATCCATCACTCCTGAAAGGGCATCCAAGTACACACTCAGATCCTTAATTTACAAGAAGAAGAACCTGCCCTGTAAATTCCTTGAAGGCAATGAGACGATCCTCTTTGTTCTCTAACACTTGCGAGTGATCGCCTTGCTGGTGTGATGACCACAGAATAAGAATTAACTTTAAAATATGCTATGACTCTGTGATGATTCTTAGATTTGGTATTGATTTCTAAAGACAATTACTAGAGAAAACTTTTGAGCGATATCCTTGATTTCTAATAAGCTGATACTCTTTTTACCAATTGAGCGATCATGAAAGAAGTAATTCCTTGGTTATCAGGTGGCAAGAAGGGGTCACTCTTGCCACCCAAGAAGACATATCTAGCCGGCAAGAAAAGATTTTGGCTTGACCAACAAACTATAACATAATATAATAATTATATCAAGCTCATGTTGAGCTAAGGTCGCATATATGTTGCATATATATATATATATATATATATATATATATATATATATATTTAAATGTATACATGCNTATATATATATATATATATATATATATATATATATATATATATTTAAATGTATACATGCCGTTAGGCTTAGTGCCAATTTACAGTCCATGTATTTAATTGCTCAACCATTGTAAATACATACACACGGTCGCTTATTGATTCACGACTATATGTACGTGTCTACGTTTGATTATATCAATGGTATTTATACACTTATGTTCATTGGCAAACTCGTATAAATTTATCTATATATATGTATTTGTATATGTATGCATCATGTATATACAACAGAATAAATGTTAAATGGCGAGATTGACAAGGTTGTTCCTTTAAATTGATAGAGTAAGATCACAAAGAGCATCCATTAATCTAGAATTGCTAATTCTTTTATCAAGGACAAGAACGTCAACCAACCCAACATGACCAAGGATGACCAAGGCTAGCAATCCCAAACAAAACCTGATGACCAAGGCTAGCAATCCCAAACAAAACCTGATGACCAAGATACCTAGTTATGGATTCTTGCTTGGATGGCATTTCTGACCTTCCTGCATCTCCACTTTCCCTCTCTGATGATACTCTCCTTTCGTTCGCCGGATTGATCTCCTGCATCCGCTGACAAGGAAGGATTAGTCATATTCATCTTCATAATCATTTCAATCAATAAATTATCTATGGCATCGTAAGACATTTATTCATCCTTGAATATAATTCCCACAAGAATATTATTTATTCAATAATCCTCTTAAAAAGAACAACATAATCTCATAAATCATAATCCTCATAATGAAGCAACATAATCTCATTAATCATAATTCTCATAATGAAACAACATAATCTCATTAGTCATAATCCTCATAATTAAACATAATAATCCTCAATAAAAAATCCACGCAATTAACTAACTTCATACTTCCCATGAAATAGTAGTTACAGTTATATGGAAGGTCTTCAAGAAAGGGATGTAACAGGATACATCATTTAACAATACAAAGTTCTAGGAAGAAAGAACCAAGTAAAATAATAAAAGTACTTGGACAAAATTAAGCACTTTCCATAACAAATAGCAATAGAGGGCAAACAAGAGCCCCAAAAGCATGTTCTAATGAAAATGGGAAAGCAACCTCATCAAATGTGTCTGTGTCTCAAGTGGAGGAGTCATTTGAGCGATTATCGGTCACTGTGAAAGATATGATAATGTTTTCTGGGGAGTATCCAAGATTGGAGAGGCCAGGCTGGGAGATCCTAGGAGGAAGTAAAGGGCTTCCTCTAGAAACTCCCCTAACATCCAAAGTCAGGTGGTAGACAGAGGAATTGTGTTCAACTTTGGAAGGATTGATGTCTGCTGATGGCTTAGTGGGCATAGGGAGGTGTAGGGAAGTGTTCTGTGTGGAAACTAGAATAGCAGTGGAGAACACCTTGATGGAAGTGTTAATTAAATTGGATTGGTGCATAGGAAACCAAGCAGATGGGGGATGGTCCATATTTTGATATGAGAGTTATTATTTTCAGAAGAACCAACCAGATCATTAAGAGCAGCTACTTTACACACAGGGAAGTCACTACCTTGAGACCTCTTATCAGATATACAGCACCCTGTTGCACCTTCTGGGTTCTATCTTTATACTGCAATCTTAGGGAATGAGGTCTCTTTCTCTTTCTGTTGTATGTTTTTAAAGGCCTATGGCTGAGCTCTATACACTTGCAGATGTAATATTGAAGCTCCGTATTTATAAATTTTCAACTCTTCTCAGACCCCTTCAAAAATGCATGTTATCTTTGATATGATCACTTCAAAGCGTCTAATCTGAAACTTCTTTGGAAGGAATAGATTTCAGAGCACTGTACATTGTTGAACCATGGAGGAAGGGAATGGAGAATATTACCAAATCCCAAGTCAGCCTGGAGCTCCTACATCATTGCAGCACCTTCGATAAGTTCTGTAGTCCCTTAGGAATGATTGTTGGGGTTCTGAATCTCTTCTTTGATGTCTGTAATCAGTTCCCAGCATTTATTTCCCAAGGTTGAAAGGGCATTGGAGGTAAGTGAAAGGGGATGTGAAGGAAGTAAAAGTGGAGACCAATAGCATTCGGTCTCTGAAGATGCAATCTACCCAATATATCTCGGTGATGCTGCACCCCATCAACTATTTTATTGAACAAGCCTTCATGAGTTTTATGAGCAGAATAAATCTAATACATACTACAAATAAAATGCATTTTTAATATGCCGATAGCAAGAAAAGGTTATGGTGGTTGATGCTCTCCAGCTAGCAACAGTCGAGGAGCTATTCAAACATCTCATTTGGAATGCATTTGAGATTGCTTATGGTAAGCCCCTGATAGCACTGTTGCAGGGATAATGCATTGGGCAAAGCAAACCATATTTTTAGGCAATGCAAAAAGAACAAAACTCTTCTATGCTGAGTTTTATTTGTCTTGGACTTAATAAAAGGATTTGTATGTCATGTAGCACAAAGGATGATGATTTTGGTGGTATTTAGTAGTGAATGCTGAGTTGGCTTCCACTCAGGAATTGAAATCTAAACAAATATATTCACGATTCTGCAACTAGAATGAGAAGTGTAAAGCAGTTGACATGGCAGCTCCTTGTCGCTTCCTCTTGACTGAGTGGGAGTATCTGCCTTGTGTTGAGTAAGGGAGGATGTTTTATTTGCCTATTGGGCTTGTATGCATTACCACCATCATGGTTGGGCAGGTTTGCATTGCCGACACGGGGAGATAGACTAAAGCCTTAGTTTGTGCATATAAGATCTAGTTGGTGTTGGGTTTGACTTGCTAGGAGGTTGTGAGTCTGGAGTTGTGGAGGTATTGAGTAGAAAAGTCATGAGAAAGGGGATTGCATGACAAAAGTGGGGGCTGGGAGGTGGGCAAATTGCAGCAACCTTTGATCATCTTGTCTTTTTAGTAGAAGTATTTGTCGGTCTGACAATTTGAAGGATAAATGTAAGATGAGGTTGAGGAATTGCATGTGGAGGATCCTTCAAGCTGAGTGGAGGTACAAATGTTTTTCTTTGGAGGTTGGATATTAGTTATTAACAAATGCTCTCTTATATGCCATCCCAGCATCAAGAATTGTCAAGCCTTTAGTAAAGCTACTGAAGCTGCTAGGGCAGGACTTGTAGAGTATATGGATCTCATATGTCCAAGGTAGTCTTCATTCTGCTGATAACTGCTTGTTGTGTTGTTTTAGCTCATAGAAGTATGGTGCTAAGTGTGTCTCCTAACTATCTTGGTGGGATCTCCATCTGTAGAAAAATATGCTTGACATTTTGCACCTCTAGCATCAGAGAGAGGTTGAAAAGTGTTTTATCAAATGGACTGGTCTTCATGATCCCTGAAGAGTGTTGAGATGAAGAAGGAACACACATCTATGGTCAGGATAATAAAAAGTTAAGTCAACTCAAATATCCATATAGAGTAATGATACCTTCTCCAAATCTCATTTGAGATAGGACAATGGAAGATAAATCTCTCCTCACCTTCAACCTTATGGGGTGTATAGACAGCAAGTCTTATCCTCACGAGGTATGCAATTGTAAGTCCCAATCCTTGGTGGGATTGAATCCTCAATTGATTCAAAGAAAATTGCAAGCATGTAACCAATTTAGTAGTAGGCATTTTTGTCAAACATTACTCTGTTTGAAAAATCAAGGAAGAGCTTAGAGCAAAGGCTAACTTGGATTTAGAAAAGGGGAAAGTCCCTGTATCTAGAATGAATTTCTGTACAATATCATCCCTAACTGGATGGTTGATTTCTGCCTTTGTAGGCAGTAAATGGCCAAGAGTATCTGTTTGCCCTCAGGGGTAAACTAGAACTGTTGTAGTCATACAGAATAGTAACGTACACAATTCAGAATAAGAGAGAACTTCAAGTATATTTCATTGCTCACAAGTTACCATGTACAAGAGTATAATCCTAGCAAGTCCGTCTCTTCCATCGAGAGACTACATACAAGTAGGGACCGAGAGGGTGCGAGGCGAACCATCGGACCTGTTAACTACCTACCGTCGGTTGTGCAACTACCTAACTTTCCATATTGCTGGACAACATCATTCCCCCCAAAAAGAGAGTCGTCTCCAGACGACAAGAAACAAAATTGTCCCGGGACAGAGAACAACAAAATGGGATGATTACAAAACAAAATTGCCCATGGGACTAGTCAAAATCGGGTTTCTGCCCTTGGTGAAAAACATGACTATAATGTCACCCTTTCTTTTGCTTGCAACCCAAATCCTTGCACTTGTAGACTTCTGGTCTAGCTCATGCAACTCCTGTGTGCCCTAAAAAATGCAAATATTATCATGATTTTTCTCTCATACGGTCTCTACTTTTGACACAACCTTCAACCCATGATTTTGTTTCACAAACCCATGATGGATTGTTGCCTGCAACCTCTGCAACCGACAATTCTTCAGAACACCTTCAAATTGCAATATCAAAACACAATTTGCAATTCAAAAAAACTCAAAACTACAATTCCTTCAGTGGTGCACAATCATCAATATTCACACAACTAGGGCTTACAATTTTTCAACCACATGAGCTCTATCACTTTTGATTTCCTCATTCCAAACCTCTAGAGTACGCAACCTTCTTGTCATGTTGTACCTTAGTTACAATCTTGTGACCTTAATTTGTGAATACGAGCTCTACAACTTTGCAAATTACCTGTTATCTTCTCTTCCCGACTTCCTTCACAAGACTGATCAATGACTTTGATGCCAATGTTAGCATGAACAAAGAAAAGAGATGAGAGAAGAGGTGCAGTCATCAAGAGCTACAACCACCTTACCACCTTACAGCCACCTTATTGCCCTACAAAAATTAACTCATCACTTGTATAAACATACACTCTATTTTATCACTATCCTAATATTCTAACAACATGTACTCATTTTTAAAATGGAGGTACCTGGCATACTGACTTCAGATCTGATGCAAACTACCTCACAGTTTTGCAATCTGTTTACAACTAGATTTCTGGGATGCTTTCTAATCAACATTCAGTAGTGGAAGATATCTTCACTTCTTTTCTTTAGGATTTGAAACTTTCTTAATACCACCTTCCTTCACTCTTTTTTAGGATTCAAAATTTGATTTAATACGACTTGATGCAGTCATCGATGGAGGATCTAGTTAATGATTATCTAACCTTGCAACCTTATTCTAAACCCTTGCAATTTCACACAGCGAAAAGCAAATGGACAAGAAATTTGTAGAGCAACTTTATTGATTCACAGTCTGAATTACATCATTAGACTTAACCACTAGGGATTACAATCAAAATTAGATCTCATTCTCAAATTACATATTTACAAACGTAGACAAGCACATACAAGTGTGTGGCTTTACAAAACACTATTTCTATCTGATGTTCTCTGAACTCATCTGAGTTTAGGCATCTAGCTTTGATTGAACCTCTCCCTCCTCTGATTAGTGTGGAAAATGCCACTGTTTATATTGTGGAAGACGTAGAATCTTGGCACCTACAAAAAGTAGTACATTACCCTATGTATATGGAATAAGCTTATTCTCCTGAATTTGCTCCATGGAACTTGATGCTTTCTTGTGAAATGTGTAAATGACCCTCTTGATGAGTGCGGCAAGATGTAAGCTCTGAACCTAGGACAAATAATCTTATACATAACAGTATTAGTTTGTGTGAGATTCAAATGTGTAGTCCACAACTTAATTAGTCCTTCCTTAAGTAGCTGTAACATTCACATTGCATTAATCCATATTAAAACACCAAGCAAAGATGTGCCATTGTTTAGGACACCCTTAAGATGCTTTGTTATCAATTTGACGGCTCTGTGATGAGTATGTGGGTACTGGGCAGTAGAAGCAGTCTGCCATTTTGTGTGCTCAAAATGACGACTGCAGCAAGAATTGACCTTTGTGGCAAGAATATAATGATTGTGACAACTCAGGTAACCTACACAAACAATTGTAATTTTTTTTGTGGGTTGATGCAACATTGTTCTTATATCTGAGATACTTCTGCGTCAACTTATAAAGAGGTTCGTTACTTTATCCAAATCTAGCATGCTCTCACTTATTTTACATACTTTGATCAAGGTTGTCATGCTTTTAGATTCAATTGTTTCTCAGCAATTGATTCCCTCTAACGATCTGATCTTGGATTGATGACTGACTGAAGCAATTTATGATCTACAAAGAAGTGAATTGGACTGATTAATAATCAGATTGTTGGGGTCTGGGTATACAGCATCGTTAGGTTTAGATTTTAATTTTTTGTGGGATATTGACTGGTGTAATGTGTAGTCTTCTCAAGATATCTCAATGAGTAGTCGCTACACCAGTGATATTTTATCTCATTTGTGTTGGTAATAATCACAGTGTGAGGGGGCTTGCTTAGCATACAAGCACCTTGAGCATTTGTTAGTAAGGGGGAAGGATAAAAATAACAGATGCCCGAAGTTTGCTTATTACAGATAAGCAAGTAAATGGTCCATTAAAAGTTATGTATGGAACATTTCATTGCAAGTTGAAAGATGTAGTAGTGAGGTATGTATCACTTTTTCTTTTAGTTCCGAATTTTCAGTAAATATTATTACATTTTAATTGATGCTCGTTCTACAACTTTCTTCATTAGCACTTCCAGTCAATTAAGACAGACACCCAGTTCTGAATTTATGGTTATACATTGCTAGGCGTAGGACTTGAGTGTACAAGAAATATCTGATCTACAATTCATGTGATTTGACAGGCTTGGATAGATGAATCACTCTCTCTTTTCCCAACATTGTTCAGACATTTTTTTTAAGGATGAGCATTGGTTTTTTAAATGGTTTATTCACGGGCTATTCTTCAGAAGATTTTGATTGATTGTATGTTCCAAAAAAGTTATATCCAAGATTAGTATCTCTCTTTCAGCATTTTCAACCAATAAAGATTGATAAAAAGAAGTTCACTTCCAGTGACGTTACTTCATATCATAATGCTCTCAACTTAATGCATCCACCTATAGTTATTAAGGCTTATGCAAATAGAATAGTTTGAGAGGTTGTATGGTTTGTATTATTCTTGCCAGTAATCTATGACACTAATTCAGAATATTTTGTGAGGCTGCTTGATGTTAGACATACTCCTCGAGAGAATGTGGTCATATGCCAGTGCAAAGGAAGTTTGAAAGAACATGGTCAAGTCTGTGTGGAAGATACACATACTAAATTGTTTTTTGCATGTAAATATTGTGTGAAGTTAATTGCCAAATCTGTCTATTGTACAGTCGTAGTCATCGTATATTTAGAATAAAACATGAGACAACTTGGAGTAAAACACTGATAAACATTGTAACAGTAAGGGAAATGAAATCTCTATTTTATTCTAGTTTCCTTGCAATTTTCAGTGTTTTATTTTGGGGCAACAAGACATTTAAAGCAGGGGTTGATCTGCATTAAAGTGAAAGTGCAATAGATCTGAATACTTGATATCAGCTAGCCAGCCACCTTTTCAGCCCAAACCAGTGTTACCTGGAGATGCGTTTCCGGCATAATTTGACCTGTCCCGGAAACTCGGATACCCGCCCCCTGGCTGTCCCATAAAATTAATTTTAATAATGTTTGAGTTTTGATAATTTGTTTCATGTGAGCTCTCATTTTAAATTATTTAACACAAACATTATATATTGAGGTTCTATAATGTATACAAGCATGCTTTATCCATATTTTCATATGGATATTTAAAATTTCCCTATTTTTTATGTAGTCATTACCCTACAAATAGAGTTGCCTCCGATCAGAAATGGCTCAGAATTGGTAGTCTTTCTTGAGTAAGTGGATTAAAATGCAGCAGAGCAGTCTCAACATAGTAGTGCTATTTTCATATAAAGATAGAAGGACCACTGATGTGAAATGAGGAAGAAATTCTCACTAGTATTTAGTATTCACTTTTGGGAAGGCCATTTTTTGCCATTCTTTAAAGTCCTACATTTGTCTTGTGGTTACCTGTTTGCATCATCACGCAAACGTGGTTGAGGTTTACTTGTAATGTTTGATTTCTCACTACTGGTGGTGGGTGCTCAATAAGGTCTCCTTTTAAATATTGCGTGGATTATCTATCTTATATCAAAACCATGCTTTTGTTATTTGAACTGACACTTGCATTAAATATGGATATACTGGGGGCCTACTTTTTAATTATTGAGGCTGTAGCAGCAGTGAAAATTGTCTATTTATTATGACCATTAAATGCTAGATTTGGATAAAGTAGATACCAGCTAGTAAAATTCAAGTGTTTTATACAAGTTTATGCTCTTTTTCTGTAAGATTTCAGGATTATCTGAACTACCATTTATAAATTTTTTGTAGATAGCAGAAATTTGTCGTGTTCTGAGACCTGGTGGTGTGTTCGTGGCAACAACTTTTGTGCTGCCTGAGATTGCAGATTGGGATATCGTGAGGCCATTAAGACGAGTACGTACTCAACCTTTTGCATCTCTTTGAAACAGAAATAAGGATTATAACAAGTCCCTTCTGGGCTGTTTGACATGCCTGCTCAATGAACAACTTAACAATGTAGAAAACAAACTTCACAATCGTTTTCTCATATTTGGATTCTGTAGGAAATGGTAATCACAAAAGTTAGTCACAAAGCACTATTGGCACATGTATTATCTGAGCTATATGTTATGTAAATAAGCTGAAGCAATATATTTGTTTTGATAGGCCGTGAAGCAAGCAGCAAACATCTCTTCTGGTTATTTGACTGAAAGAGAGATACAAGAACTCATCAAGACTTGTGCTTTAGTTGATTATTCGGTCATAAGGAGACAGAATTTCATTATGATATCTGCCAGGAAACCGGAGTAACCAGGCATGATATGGGATGCTTGTCAGAAGGGCTTTGCCTCATTTGTAATTTTGGACATGTATCAGTCACAGAGTTCAGAGTCAGTGCATCTTAAGGCACAGGGTATTTATTAAATGCTACACTCAAAAAAGCTGCTCCATGGTGTTTTTCAATCTCTTGTTGATGGGACATATGCTTTTCTTTCCAGGGTAGTCATCCAAATTTACAAAACAAAATAGATTCCATAGCTGCTTGTGCATATTTTAGAGAACAGTTGAAATTCAATGTAGTTTGATTCTCTTGACATTGTTAGCAGCAGAAAATCTTATCGATCAACCTTGATATTGCATTGAGGTTGCATCGTATGATTAAAAACCGTAAAGCAAAATATGACAAAATTGCCCCTTAAATTATATCCAAACAATTAAAATTGACATTTTTTATGTAATGTCGCAATTTTTTTGTGGATAACAAGCCTCTGGAACAATTTTGTGGGCTCATATTTTGACATCCCTAGATGCAATATTAGTATAATTGTTGTACTTGTGAATTGGCATTCCTATCTATCTAAATGGCAATAGAATTGCATTCATTTAAAAAGTAAACGATAAATTGAAATAAAACTTATTAAAGAGAACGCTTAGGTTTTTCTCAATAATATTTTTTTGCTCATAATATTTGAACATTTCAATGTGATGTTAAATGGAAGCTGTTTGATAAAGTGACGAGTTAAAGTTTGGACTAAATAAATTTAACATGAAATAATACTTCTCTTTAAGATTAAATTCAAAGATTTCAATAATATACAACCTTATTTAACATGAAATAATACTTTTCTCTTTAAGATTAAATTCAAAGATTTCAATAATACACAATCATTATTGACAAATACATTGTTTCAGTTAAAAAATGTTTAAATGTAAATTATTCACAAATATATTGTTTCAGATAAAAGAGTTTAAATATAATAGTGTTTCAGATAAAAATGTTTAAATGTAAATTACTCACAAATATATTGTTTAGATAAAAGAGTTTAAATATAATATAATTTTTGTTGACCAACAATAATAAATACTTATATGACTAAATTACCAAATTTCAATTGAACCTATATTTTTGTATAGTTGAAATATAAAATTATTTTTGATTTTTATATCAAAGGCAAAGCAAGAAGATCAATTGTTCACAACCACTAATATAAAAAATTGTTCACTTTTCGAAAAAAAAGTAAATAAATTTCATAGTATTTGTATTATAATTAATATTTATGTAGGCAAGCTAGATACTTTTGGTTTTAGTTATTTTTTTATTGGAAACAATTCAATAATTCATAAAAAACACTAAGAGAGCATATTTGAAGGTTTATGATGAAAAACATTTGGTAGGTATCCATGGCCCAAAACATACTAGTTAATCAAAGTCAAAAGATTCAAATAAACATTAAGCATAAGTTGACACACTAGGAGGGAGAGGAGGGAGCATTCGAGGGATGTGGATTAATCCTCATAAAGACACATTACAGAGAATTCAAAGTCATTCAACATTTACTAATTGTTTTATATTGCACAAAAATGACCACACCTTACCTAGGAGGTTGAGGTACAATAGTTTTAGGTTCTCTACCATCATGGGCCAAAAAAGTCCCTCTTGGAAGGCATAACAATGATCTTTCCGTAATGGAGTCTAAACCCTTTGTTGAAAGGGATGGGTAGAGAAATGATTGTGATAGCGTGAATGAATCCTTTGTCATGGTGATAGGGGTCGTGAGTTTTGGGGTAGGGGGATGTTACTCACAATGGACCAAGTACTTCTCGATGATCAACATTCTAGAGGTGTTGAAATTCCAAAATCATTTTTTTTCAGCCATGCCCAAAATTTTTTATTGGAAACCATTCAATAATTCATAAAAATATTAAGAGAGCACATTTGAGGGTTAATGATGAAAAAAATTTGGTAGGTATCCATGGCCCAAAACATACTAGTTAATCAGAGTCAGAAGATTCAAATACATTAAGTATAAGTTGGCACATTAGGAGGGGGAGGAGAGTACATTTGAGGGATGAGGATTAATCCTCATAAAGGCACATTAGAGAGAATTCAAAGTCATTCAACATTTACTAATTGTTTTATACTACACAAAAATAACCACACCTTACCTAGGAGGTTGAGGTACAATAGTTTTAGGCTCTCTACCACCATGGGCCAAAATAGTCCCTCTTGGAAGGCATAACAACGATCTTTCCAAAATGGAGTCTAAACACTTTGTTGAAAGGGATGGGTAGATAAATGATTTTGATAGTGTGAATGAATCATTTGTCATGGTGATAAGGGTGGTGAGTTTTGGGGTAGGAGAATGCTACTCACTATGGACCGAGTACTTCTTGATGATCAACATTCTAGAGGTGTTGAAATTCCAAAACCATTTTTTTTCAGCCATGCCCAAATTTGAAAGTGAATAAAAGTAAGCAAATCTAATTTGTTTTTAATAGAGAAATGATTAGGAATCTCCTCCTTGCTAAAGATAATGGAATATTTAGACTGGAAAGCCAAGAAATAATAGCGGCTCTTAAAAAATCTACGTGCTAACATTATAAGCTGGTCAGTAGATTATATACACAAATAGAAGAGGTCTCCAAGAGAAAACTTTCAGGATAAAAGGGCAAGAAGAGTTTGCAAACCCAATTGCAAACGCTCTAGGTTAGTGGGTAAGTCTAGAAAGGTATTTGAAGGTTTTAAGTCCATCACATGTGTGATATTTCAAGTAAGGGTATTTGATACAAAGAAGACTTTTACGTAAGGTAGCCCTTGGTAAACTAAAAAGGAGTAAACACATTTTTATGCTCAACCCTTGCATTTTGTATACTCTTAAGCTAAAAGAACTTGGTATGGAGCAAAGAATTCAATCTTCAATGGTGGTTTAATTATTGAGAGTTGAGGAAAATGGACTAAAAATCTAGTACAAAATCCCAAGAGGGTAGTCACCAAAGCGTGTATCACAATTCTATCAATCCTTCCATTAGGCAAATGATAATCACAACTCAAACTAACTTTGCATAAAAACAAGCATAAGTTCTTGAATATGAAGAATTGAAGGAAAATGAAAACTAGCTTATTTATATATTTCTTGAAGGATGAGCCAAGGAGTTTGGTCTTTGAATAACTTAATCTCAAATGATAGGAATGCACCTTTTCTATAGAGATCAATATTTGAATTCTCAACCAAAGGTAGGATGAGACTCATTTTGATGGGGATTGGATTTTATGGTCACTAAAGGAAATATCAATCCTGAACCATTGCTAACATACTTAAAGAATGACTAAACCACCTCAAAGGATGTTTAGATGCTAAAGGAACCACAATAGTTCACTTTAATTGGGTTTGAGGGGATGTGGAGAGAATGGAAACCAACTCCTCTATATGGTTTCTTATTGCAAGGCATACCCATTGAGATGCGTTGCTTGAGGTAAAATTTTCAAGCCTTTGATCACACATACAAACCACTTGACACAAAGTGCAATGTTCTATCTATGGACTTCATGTATACAAATTCCCATATTGACTTATGGTAGGCAAATAATACTCTAGTTGAATTTGTGAAAACTTTGGGTGTGCTTGGCATTAACGACAAAGCTCATCATGAATAACATTAGAGATAAGTCACAACATATACTTTAGCCCAAATCTAGAACTTATTAACCAAGGAAATAAACATACTAATCTTAAGCATTTTTTTCTATAATAAATTTACTTTATAGTGGAATTAAAAATCATTTTGAATTTAGTTAAATTTTAAACAAGGATATCATATTTTGTGTTTTCTTATAGTAAACAAGAACATGTAATGACAAACACGTTAATGAGTTTTCTAGGGTTGATCCAAATAAGATAAGGAGAGAAGAAGTAACATGAGAAACTTCAGAAGAAGGGTGGACTAAGGTAAATTTTGATGGTGCTGCAAAGGGCAACCCTGGCCCATCGAGCGTTGGGTGTGTTGCCAGGGATTCAGATAGAAATATAATTGGGTCTGAGCATAAAAAATTGAGCGATGGAACCAATAACGACGCTGAGGCTCAGACTGCATTGATGGGGGTGGAGATGACACAAAGACTATAGGTGGTTAATGTACATCTGAGGGGAGATTCCCAAATTATTGTAAATGCAATTGCATCTTCGCTTGGAGATTATAAAAAATCATATCAATTATCCAAAAGAAGTTGCTAACTTTCCAAAATTTCAAAATTACGCATGTGTATTGGGAGGGAAATGCCTTGGCTGACTCACTGTCTAAGTTGGTGGTTGAGGTGACATGGTGAGGTGGACAATAATAGTGCCGATGGTGGAGGGTGACATCATCCATCCAAATTGAAATTGTTGATGTGATGGCTAAGGCAAAATAAATATTTTGTTTGATTACAGCGACTGAAGATGTACTCAATACTGGCAAGGCGCTGAACTTTGGTATTGGCTAAATAGCAGACTAAAACGTAAAACATAATAAGGAAGTTGAAAAAAAAACTAAGTGTCCCCCTTGGTAAGAAATACGTTTTAGTCTATGCAACTTTGGCTCTTCTTGTGGTGTTCTCTGCACATGCCAATTTTATTGAGCATTCAATGCGAAGGAATATTGGTACTATACATTCCTTGATATGCGAACCCAACGACATAGTTTTTTGGCAACAAAAAAGATAGGTGGGCTATGAGGTGTGAAGAGAAGTGAGGTGCCATGGAAGCAAACTTTGCTTTCAACGCCATGAAGCAATAGATGGCCTTCAAGGGACCGACAACGGAGGAGCGACTGAATCATGTTTTCACTTTGCAACACCCTTTCTTTGTGGAGGTGATCAAAGCTCCCCTGGGTGTGGAGTATGTGGTATCTGATTTACGGTGGTGCACAAATGCAGACATTGCAGCCTTGTTCTGTGCTTGGGGGTTGCACTTTTCATTAAAGGAAGAGGTAAAGTACATAATGGAGAGGTGTGTGTACCCTTTATGTTGAGTGGGCATGGATAAAATATTGCAATGTGCTATCATGGGTTGTATCTTTGTATCTTCTCGCGGGCATTAGCTTGGTTACCAAGAGGTTCCACAACTTGTGCACCCATTCCTGTTGCACGGAGGATTGAGAAATAACATAAAGTGAAAAAATGGATGCGCGGAGAGCTTGGGCCCTAATTGTTGATTTTGTACATGATTGGGATTTGGAGCTAGCTACAAGATTATCCAGGAGAAAAATGAACCCTAATATTTTTGGTTGAAACTGGTAGATGCATGGGAGGACATGGATACCTAGAGGAGGGCACAAACGAGAAATAATCACGGTCAGGGCCGTGGACGTGGTCAAGGATAGGTCGAAGGTGATGGCGGGTGTGGACACCATGGACGAGCTCGTAGAAGGGGACATGGAAATGCACGTGGAAGGGGCTCACGAAGGAGGCACAACTAGAGACGGGGTGGGATTGCAGCAATGGGAGTTCAACAGAATGACGGTGCTAACAGTGCAAGGGATCACAAACCTGCCTGTGGAAATATAAGTTAGGTTTTCTTTGTGTATGGTTACCAACTTGTTAGTTTATTTTTTGAATTTTTGATAGTTGAATACACCTGTTAAAAGGCAATTTTGCAAATATTGTTTTTGTGTGTATTGGGTGGAATTCACAGGGCAAAATTTTAACATGGTCCTTGTTGTCTGAAAATGGGGTTTTTGGGTATGGAGTTTTTTGGGTTCTGTTACAGATAGAACTAAAAGCTATACTATTGTAATTATCTTTTTTAAAATAGAAATATAATAAAATAATACTTTTTACCGATAAAAAAAGACATGTAATGACATGAATACAAACATGTATTAGAGCACATAATGCTATAAATGTGCACTCCCATTGAATTGTGAAGTTTTTAGAGGAAAGCACATAATTCATAACAGGTGAGGTGAATGATTGTTCAAACGTTTCATATGTATTTAAATTAATAGGAGTTAAGTGCCAAATATTAAAAAAAAATAAAAAAAATCTCTCTTTCATTCCAAGATTATATCTTTCACTATAATTTTATATTTATTTAAGTCATTATCACATATTATATAGATAAAATATTTTTAGAATGAAAATAATCAATTTTTTAATTAAAAAGGTAGGCAGAAGGGATTTACATTTTGAAGCCACATAAATTGGGTAAAACTCAAGAAAAAAAAGTCAACAAGAAACCCTAAAAGTAAATAACTGATATAGCATAATCAATTAATTGAGCCCTATGAGGAGATAATTGTAGAAAACATTCCTATTAAGCATGAAAAAACTTAAGTAGGAAGAGCTATAAAAATAGTAGCTAGAGGAGGGTCCTTGTCATTAGGTTTTCCCTATCCTTAA
Source organism: Thuja plicata (assembly GCA_018584345.1). NCBI lineage: Eukaryota > Viridiplantae > Streptophyta > Pinopsida > Cupressales > Cupressaceae > Thuja > Thuja plicata. The sequence continues at coordinate 1,506,702 of MU224951.1, forward strand.
TTTGGAAAATCTTTGCCATCATCAACTGGCTCCCAACTAGTGAGAGCCTTATTTTCATTATTCTTATTTTGACCTTTTTTCTCAAGAGGTTAGCTATCTAGTATGCCTTATTGAGGAGAAAGTATAAGAGCCATTTGAGTAAACTTATCATGTCCTATAGGGTCCTGATTTATGTCACTGAGAGTATAGGAAGGACATTGTATATATTGCAATGGAGGAGAACATCTAATGTGTTTGTCAGCTAGAAGTGGAGTTAACCAATAATGATGATTTTAATAGTGGCACAACAAGGTATTAGGGTGACCACACCTTTTACCATGACAAGAGAATCTAATATGAGTTGGCAAGGAATGAGTAGCTTACACTAATTTGTAGGGATCAATACCTTAAAATTCAAGAAAAGTGTAAAGGTGGATGACCTCTAGAAACACCTTATGAGCATACACTTGACTTTGCATAAACACATTAGATACCACCAATGATTTGGTGTAATAGGAAAAAAAAAACATATATCAATTGAGTTATGAACCAAATTAGTTGCATTTGTATCCATCCAAATGTTAATTGGAAAAATCTATGAAAATGACAATGGAAGAGTGCAAAAAAACTCTTAGCTAGATAATAAATAAAGAGATGTTTTTAGAGGATATACATGTTCGTGTAATTTTTTATTTCCTAGCTAGTTATTTATTTTCCTATTCTTATTTTTCCCCTACACTTTTAATTAAGCTTGCTTAGGGTTAATAGAGTGAGTATTAGTATGATTGGCTGCAAGGTGTCATCATTTTCCATGAGAGTTACACTTACCTCTTTTAGGTTATTATTTTGGTCTCTTCTCATTTATCATATTTGCCACCTCTCCCTTATCTCATTTTCTATATATACTCACTCCTAGCTAGTCTTGTTATTCCATTATATTGCATTGTAATTACATTCTGTAGCAATTTTCTCTTGCATTATCCTAATCCTATTTTGTTTCTTGAGCATTTACAGTTCTCTCTTGGAGACAAATTTTGTGTTATTTTGATCATGTATCATAAATTCATAGTTTTATTTATATTCATTTGCACTAGGTATTATGGGTTATTCATCTTTTCATATTCTAACAATATGTGCCAAATTGACCTAGAAATCTTAATTTCTTATATTAGATGTCATTAGTAGTGGGATAAAAAGATGCATTTGTAAATAACATTCACTTATTGAAAAATAGTGTTTCCAAAGCCAAAAGCATGGGAACATGCAAACAATAAAGGGCCACTCAATCATGTGATAAGCCTTTTCAAAGTCGAAATGGACAAAATCAACTTGTTCATTAGATTTCCTAATCTAGTCCATACATCCACACAACAATGATGTTATCTAAAATTAATTGACTTTTGATGAATCTAGTTTATTCAAAGTGAACTGCGCAAGGGATGGAGCAAGTGATGAACACATAAAGAAAAGAATTTGACAATTATACTGTAAGACAAATTGAATAAAGTGACATGTCTTCACTTGAAAATCAACTTTTGATCTCCAACCTTCAGTATTCATTTGATATTACCCTTATATATAATTTCCCCTAAAGTATTAAGTATAATATTTATAGGTTCAGTTTTTGTTGATTAGGACCAATAGTATCCCAAAGAGTTTTGTAGATTTCATAAGGTAAACTATCACATCTATCAAAAAAAAATTCTCAATTTGATTTAAGGTTGCTAGTCAAGACGTGTATGGTTGTTTTCCATGTTTCTAGGTGATTTAGGGTGAATGATAGTTGGATTAAGGAGATATGGGTGTCAAGGGTGGTTCAAACCATCTCTAAAGACTTCAAACTAGTGTATTGACTTCAACAAATGAAGAGCTAGGTAGTTTTTGGTAAATTTAATAGATTATAGGTGACAACTTTATAAAAATCCCCAAAAATGTGCATATGCCTTGGCCAATGCATGATTTTCACACTGACAAATATTATTGCAGAAACCAATGATCTTTAATTCTAGTGTGAGAAATATTTGAAAAAGGGAAGTTCAAATGTTTCATATGTTGAGAATCTTTTGCTCTCCATTTTCCATAGAAGTGAAAGAGTCTATCTTGAGAGGTTATTGAAAAGGTTTGGGGAAAGTAAGGTTAGATTTTTTCGGAAAAAAAATTGTTCATGCGTTGATGTGGAATGGTCACTATTGTGGAGGTATTTTGGAGAAACTAAGTGTTGTTTTCTATTCTATTATAACCCTTTGTGGTATTGTAATGTCTATATAGCTCATTATTTCAGTGGCATGAGAAAGATAATTACACTTTTCCTAGAGTTGTCTTCTGCTTGAAGATTTCTCCATATAGTTGATGTATGTGTCTCATTTTGTTGTGTTCTCCATTTATGTGACATATTAGTTATTTGCATAACAATGCAAAGTGACAATTTAAATTAGTGGTTTGTCACTCATAACTTAGTTTATAATTTATACAGAAATGACGTTACTGTTCTTTTCTCTTGATCAGGCCTCCCATGCCGTTGCAACTGGTCTTATTTATCCTATCTAGAGTGGTTTTATTGTGGATGCCCCTTCATCTACAATTTCTTGTGATAGAGTGGATCCTATTTTGGTAGCTGTTGTTGATAGATGAGGTCTTATTGTTGGTGTGGGTGACTCTAGGGTTTATGATTCTTTGAGTTTTTCTGGGGTGTTGGTGTTTCTTCTGGTGTGGGGGTCTTTGTTGTGGCACCCTCTATTCTTGCTGGACCTTTTGGTGATGCTTCTACACATATTCTCACTAGCCATTCTTCTAGTAGACTTGTCTTGTGTCTTCTAGTGTTGTGGTTGTTGGCTCGCCAAAGCCTCTTTCTATTGCTGATGGATGAAACTTTGCTTGTGTTTCTAGATCTACTACTGCTCTTCCTCCTAAGGGGAAATATTTTCCTCTTTCTTGTGCCAAGACCTCCCTTATTTTGGTTTTTGGTCATGATGTGATGGATAATGTGGATTTCTACCAATGTTGTGGGTTGGTGTGTAGATTTTTTGGTCCTTGGCCTTCCCTACCAAATCTTCATTGATGGGTGATAGATTCTTGGAAGCCCTTAGTTTGTTGTAACATTGAGATGTTCTCTTATGTGAAAGGTTTTTTAATTGTGATATTGCTATCAAGATTCAATTCTGTAGCTTTTGAGTCAAACTCATTGACCCATGTTTCATGAGTAGTGGTTCACAAGAACCCATCTCTCATGAGAATGAATGGAACACTTAGCACTCATTGTATCTAGGTGATTCTCATAGAGGTGAAACACTAGAACTTCCTAGGAGCTCACCCATCCCAATACTACTCTATCTCAAGAATGCTTGACCATGATGCTTCCTCCAAGGTTATGCTCACTTAACTTGCAACTCCATTTGTTTCTTTTTCTTCTTTTTTTGACCATGATTTAGTGTTTATAAAGTTGTGGGTTTGGGGTGTTCACTTTCTCTTAGCCAAACCTCAAACAATCTCCTTTAACCATCTTATTTATCTAGTTGGTGTGCATATAGTGGGGGTTCATCTCCCCAATTTCCTACATCATTTGTAGTAAAATTCTTGTTTTGAGTTATTGACAACTGAATTGGCTACTTCTTGAAGGTGGATGATATCACTTCCTCTATGGATCTTTGTACTTTTTCACACATTTTGGTTGATATTGACATCTCCATACCTCTTCCTGAGGATGTGGTTCTCATGGTTTGGGATAGGCCATGAACTCAACCATTGGATTATGAGGGTCTCCCCTTTTGATGTTGTCAGTGCTTTTCTACTGGTCAGTTGGCCATAAATAGTTCTCTTGTGCTATAAAGGAACTACCACTTAGTGGAAGATGCTAATGGTGATCATCTGAGTGTCGTGGCTTTTGATTCTTCCTTTGTTGACTCTTCATAGGTTCATGATGATTCCTCCCAGGATTTCATTTTACTCTAGCTATTTTTTTGGCCTCCTCAAGCCCCGTGGATGCTGCTCCACCTCTCGCTATTGGTGTGGCCCCCTCTAGACACGTGGACCCTTCTTCGTGTATTGCTCTTTTTCTCTCTCCAGGTTTTGGTAGATGATGTGTAGTCAAAACTTTGCTCCTTGTTTTGACAATCTCATGAAGAGGGTTTCCCCACTTGCTCCCCCTTGTGATGGTGCTCCTAATGATAGTATTTGTTGGACTATTGTTCATTGAAAGAGGAAAGATCGTTCTTCCTCCTCTTCCCAATCTCTTCCAAACATTGTGGATGAATTTTCTACCCTCTTGATCTAGGTTACTATCCATCCCGCTAGTGTGCTGTAAATGATCTTTTCTAGCCTTTTCTTTTTGTGGCTTGTTCTTGTCCAGTTGTAAATGTCCTTTTTGGCCCATGTTTGTAGAGGATCAACACCCTTGTTTTTCTACTTTTATAATTAAAAACAATTTATAATTTATGAGAGAGTTGATTATCCATAAAATGGTCATCATAGTAGTGAACCAAAGGGATAGTCTTGAACCACAACTAATAGGAATAAAAATCAACTAGATTTCCCTATGAAGATAATGTACCAAAATGCTAGGTATGTTATTGGGAGTTCAAATGAGATATTAGCATTTGAGGTTTCCAATCTTTTATTTGAAACAAATTCTTTCATGAAATTTTTTCAAAGCTAATTTGAGAGTGAAAATGCAAGAATCCCAACTTCTTATTGAGTTTAATCTCCTAGAGTTTTTTTCCCTAACAAAAAAAGAAAGCAATGGGATTTTGGATAGAAAATTTTAAGAATATTGTTCCCTTGTTTGTAATCGCTTTTCATAAATGATAAATTAGGTTTTGGATTATTCAATTTTCAAATTGATATATTTTTAGAATTGAGAACAAAGATACTTAAACTTTATCAAAGAAACTATGTGACACAAGGAGAGATAGTAGTTGGGGCCAAAGGCACTCCCAAACACCAAACTTGCTTGCAGAATCACAACTCGAAAGCTCAAACATAGAGAGGGAGAGAAGGAATTCAAAAACTTATATTATTTCATCAAACTTCATACATGTCAGGCTGTAAGGCCTTCCCGGTTATAGCCAAATACATTCAAATCTATAACAAAAAAGTCCTCATACATGTGAGATCCACAATCACTCTGTTTATTCTACTGCTAATCTTCTACCAACAATCCTCCTAAACCTACAAACAAAACATTACATTTATACAAGAGGCTACCAAAAAGGTCAGACCAAAAGTGATGAACTATAACTGATTGAATGTTTGAAGATGACAAGCTGATGATCACCGATCTGCAGAAAGTAAATGCAAGACATTAAATCAGTTAATGTATTGTATTTTCATCGATGTCAACTTGATATGGTATGATTTCTCATGCACATATTGTCACAACACTTAAAGATCTAAAGAGACAAATTTTTTGTTATCAGTAATCATATACACTGAGTGACAATAAACCCCGACGGACAGTGAACCCCGAGCACAAAAGTTCACAGTGTTAACCGATAGACAATGTTACCTGAGCAAGTGATACTCGAGCAAGAATTACTGAGCTAACTACAGTTGTCACCGAACAAAACTGAAGTTGACGCCCGAGCTATCTGCAGTAGTCACCGATCACAACTGAAGTGTTGACCGATGTGAACTGAAGTTAGGAAAATGACAAAACACTTAGCTGGCAGGAGCTATATTTAGAGTTAACTGATTGTTTGTTTTATTTCTATTGATCAGTTAAAAGGTAAAGATAAGGAGATTTAAAACATGTTTTATTCCTGAAAACAAGGAGAGATTTACGGAATAAAACTAAAGCAAGCATGGCGAGCTTTACGGATCAAGAAGTGATCAACGAAGAAAACAAGAAGAATGAACGGTGAAATCATGTCTATATAAAGAGATAAGTAATTCATTATCGGGAGAGGAATACTGAGTATAATTCTGGTGAAGATAGAAGTCTTCATGTAGATCTGATCATACAAGCTAAAGGACAGAGCCAAGAATTATGCGGACACCGAGCAACATAGAAGCAACAACATTCACCGAGAAGAAATAAGTGGAGCAAAAGGAATTGAAGAGAACATTGATTAGAGGAGGTATTATGGAATTACAATAGATCTGAAAATCTATAATTCAAAGTTGTATTAATGAAAAGATCATTTACTATTTCAGTTTAACCATTGATTCAGAAAATCTCTTAACCGAGTGGGATTTGACCCTCCTTAATATATTGAGATACATCCCAAGGAGTATAAAAAGGTTTCCATGTTGACATCATAGTGAATGCTAGGTCAAGTGATAAACTATTAGTTTAAATCCTCTAAAAAGGTCACACTTAAGAGTGTGTTTGTAACCTTTAACAGGGTTGGTTCTTCACCGAGCTCACTTCAAAAGAGTGAAAATTTTGGGTTACCGGTCCCAAGTGGTTTTTCCCTTAATAGGGTTTCCACGTTAAAAATCCATGTGTCAAATGTGTATATGGTTCATTGCTTTGATGTTTTTCTTTACACATTACTAAAACATGAATGATCGGTAAACACTAAGTTATTTACTGATATTCGGTAAAGGTTAAGAAAAGATAGACTGCTATTCGGTAAAGCTTAAGAAAAAGATAAATAGTATATTCTCCGAGTAGTATATATATGTTAGATTCACACAAGGCATACATCTTGTAGGACTGAAGATAACAAGAGGTTTTATATATGTGGTATAAAGTTTTGGTTGGATTATTGGATTAATTTTTTTAGGCCACTGATTCAGCCCCCCTCAGTTATTCTAACAATTGGTATCAGAGCTTGTGTGCTTGGATGGGAGTTTTACGACTCAATCTAAAGAGAAAAAGATGAGAAAAATGGATGTGCCTAAGTTGAACAAGGACAAATTTGCATCATGGAAAAGAAGGATAATACTCCACCTATCAGGTATTGGAAATGATGTCACACAGTACTTGGATACTGAATTTCTGTTACGTACTGGACCTCCGAAAGTTGACCATTTGAGAAAGAAACATGAACACAATTCTATGATGATAGAACTTGCTTCCTCACTCTCCGATGATGAATTTGAAGATGTCAAATCATGCACCATTGCAAAGAAAATGTGGGAAAACTCAAGCTAGTACATGGAGGAGATAAAAATGTCTTGAGAGCTAAGGCAGAAAGCCTAAGAGGAGAGTTTGATGACCTAAGAATGAAAGAAGGAGAAAACATCACTCAGTATAGTAGCAGAATAAAAGAAGTTGTTAATGCTATCCGAGGAGTAGGAGGTGTACTTGAAGAGCAAACAGTGGTAAGTAAAATTCTCAGAACCTTACTGCCTGTTTATGCTATTAGAGTATCTGCTATACAAGAAATGAGAGCAGTAGCAAAAAACAATGTTACTCTAGATAGTTTGATTGGTAGACTTATTTCATTTGAGATGAATAACTTTGACAATAGTGTCTTACCAACTATTGAGTCTGCATTCTGTTGTCGGGACTTTGTGGCTGGCTCTGCCAATAGAGATAAGTTTTCATCGGGTACTAGGGTACCGACCAACTATGCCTGTAGAGGTTTACCAGATAATGAATTCTCCTAGCCTCCAAGCACCTGGTAGTCGGGTCTCGACGATGCGGGGGAGCTAAGTTGGGCAAGTGACTATTGTTTGAGGGGATATCTGGGTTTTACTCATCCTTTCCGGGGATTTCAAAAGGGGGCGAGGCTTCCTGCAAGAATTTTTAGATTAACCAAAGAAATCACAAAAGATAGACCAGAGTTAGAGTATATTTATACTTATAGTCACGCGATACATATTCAAACATAAAAAATACTCCAATGCAGGAAAATAAAACTAAATATTGAATACACAAATAATCAATGATTCATACACATCTAGTAGCAAAGGGAGATAAGATTATTTAACTAACTGCAAAACATGGAGCAAAGGACATAAGAAAAACATACAACATGAAAGATGTTCGCTAAATTTGGAGATCAGAACTTCAAATAACACATGGCCACAAGCTATTCTTCTTTCTTTCATTAAATTGAAATGATTCCAACATCACTGGCGAGTACATTCATGACTTCAGGGGAGCATTGAACTACTAAGAACAGACTGAAAGAAACTTCTAACTGCTATTTGCTTATTGCTATTGGGCAGAGAAATCATCAATTTCACCGACCGTTGTTAAGGCATCGGTCTTATTATTTATAGACAAACTTGACCTAATCTACATGTACACTTGCTAATAAAATACAATATCTATGGCCAGTACTACTTGCACCACTTACAATCATCTCGGGATGCACAAAATTTTGACAAGATGGAAGAATAAGAAAGGGGAGAAATCAAGAAGAACTAGCCTAGAGAAGAGGGCTATGGTACTTATAGAAGAAAATTTCTTATTCTGGTAACTTAGGCCATATGCCTCATCAATGATGATTACGGCTCCCTATCTTTGAGGCACGTCAGGTAGTAAATGCGGGAGCAGCGCCTTGGGGGAATAAGAAGATGTCTGTGAGAACCATCCCATCTGTCAGACCTGTCATTATCTGGATCACCTACATTCTGACCCTTATTAATTACTGACATCAATCAGTCGGCTCTGGGGAACCTTGACGTAGATTGCTACAAAAGAATACAAAACTGGGACCCAGAATTCTAGAGTCCGGGAGCTTACGCTCAAATAATAATAAATCTTCAAAACTTTTCCCTGCTGGCAGAAATACACAGAGATTGGAAGACTTTACTGCTCTTTACATTTTTAGAATATCTCCAAAATGTGGAGAATTCCCTCCTCATCTATTTCTTTTATACCATCCCGACGATCTTTGGCTGCCTCCAACTGATCAGCCAAATCTCTGGCACCCTCTTTGAATTCTAAGGCTATCTTTGCTGCATCGTGGGCCCGGAGCACCATGTGGGTAAGTCATGAAATTTTTTCCCCATCAAAATCTCCGGGGTCCAAAATCGTAACTCCATTACTTCATCAAACTTACTCACAACAAAATCCACCGGAGCACATGTCTCGGTGCTAAAGGGATCGACTGTCGAAACCCTTGTAAAAAATGCCACATATAAATTTAAAGAATTTTGAATTGCCGGGACTTTACCCTTCAGGGCCGCTACCAGTTGCTTTCTCATCTCAACTTTAAGACCAAGTCTGGAGTGCTAGGCCTGGAGGTATCCGAAATCTTCATCCCCCAAAACTCCCGTCTCCATGACGACCTCTTCCCTGAAATTCATTATTTCTTCTAGTTCGCTCTTCCACTCTTCGTATTTTCTATCTCCCCCTCCCACTGGGCAACAACTCTGTTTACTTGGCCCAAGATGTTACTGGCTTTGTGGAGGTGTGAGAGTGTGGATATCAGGAAATGCCTCACGACTCCTACCTTCTCAGTCAACCATTCATCTACTACCCGCACTTTCTTCTTCATTGTTTTGAGCGCATCTATGTCACCCTACAAAAGCGGTGTTCCAGAGGTGGACGCCTCTGGAGGAATTGTAGTCAATGGCTGCGTTAGTTCTGTACGAAGCCCGAGGAGATTATCATTTGTCTCTTTTGCCTCCTTTATCTTCTAGGCTTGCTTATCATACTGGGCATCAATTTCCCAGCTTTCTTCTCTCAAAAGGTCCAACTCTCCCTGTTTGTCTCTCCTCCCTAGAGGGACCTCTGTGATAGTGTAATCTCAGCTCTTATCACTGCCTCTTTTGTATCTGGGGGAGGTATCGCCACTACTGCGATGGTGTTTCCTCCTAGATTAGTCTGAATGGTATGAAGGGTCTGGGCCTTCTTAGGCTTCTGGGTCTCTTGGTTCTGAGCCATCATCTCGGCCAGAGAGAGAGGGACTCTTGTTGCTATTGGGGCCTTTCTCTTCTTTGATTTCACAGACATTGTGGCGGTGGGGGCGGTCGTACTACTAAGTCTTGGACACTTGGGTCCTCTTTGGGAGTCTGCTGTGATTCCCCAACATCTGTAGTCTCTATGGAATACTTTTATTTGTCCTTGGGATCTCCCACTTCTCCCACCTTGGTGGTATCTGTATCCGCATTTTTGGGGTTCTCCCCCACATTTTGTTCCTGCTAAATTTCTTCAGTTCTCTGCCGTGACATCCTCCTTTGAGGGCCTATTTTCTGGAGGGGGCAAAGGTGTCTAACCTGGGTCTGACTATTGTGCTGCGAAGACCACCTTGCCAAATGTCATATTCTGGGGTAACTGATCACCCAGGGTGTCCAGAGGTGTTTTGTGCGTGACGATTGGGGGTACGGTTGTTCCCAAATGTCTAGTTTCCCCAGCCATAGTCGTCTGCTCATCTTGTATCTGCCTTTCTGTCTTGGTCCCCAGGATTGGTTTTTCTTCTGCACCTAGTGTGCTTACCTCTTATTTCTCTCGGGTCTCTTCTTCCAGGGAAACTTCTTTTTATTGTCTTTCCCCCTCCCCAGGGACATTCTCTGCCTCTTGTGTAGTGATCTCTTCTACCGCTCTCTCCTCATCTTCCTGCAGATTTACTAGGTCGTCAGTCTGGAAGATGTCATCAAAGCTATTGTGGGGATGGGAGGCCTCTGGATGATCTTCTGTTTTGGGGGAGGAAGGGATAAGCTCCATAGGAATATTACCTGATGTTTTGGGGCTTGCATCTATGCTCGGTGGATGATTATCCGCTCTTGGTTTCTTTCTCCTCATTTGTAATGGGGCCCCATCATCCAGAATAGCCATACCCTCATTCTCCATCTCCACTTCCTGGCTCATAAGTGTTGCAAGTGAAGAGGATCCTATAGGAAGGGCAGATCCCATCAGAGTGACTGTGAGACTAAGAGAAAGCCTTGCGCTGATTGTTTCGCTCAGCTATCAGGATGACTAAAGTTGAGCATGAAGTTGTTCCATTATTGGGGCTGGAACTGAGGATGAGATTTGGGCCAGGGTGCTCTCCTTAGATTTCCCCTTATCTGTGCTTTGTCCAGCCATTCCGAAGCCCGTAGCAGATCCCCGCAAAACTAGACCATCTCGACGGGCGCTCTTTTTGCAAACTTATGAAAAATACTCATGACTCCGCTTCACCACATCCTTGGTGATGTCCTCTATTGTCAAAACTTCTGGGGTGTCCCAATCCACCAGAGGGAGAACCATCTTGTCAATCCCCTTTGATTTATATTCTGGGTCCTCCACAGGACCAATATCTGAGAAGTCCTTGGGAAAGGTCTGGATACCCATGCATTTTTATAATTCCTTTGGTCATCCTCTCGTAATGTCGACTCCAGACCTCGAAGTCATCTTGGAAATCTTCCCAAAAATCCTCAATTTGAGGCTAATGAGACGCTGACACCTGGGGCAAGGCTGCATTTATTTTTCCCAGCAGATCAAAATTGACCCGCGCCAAGTAGAGCTCTGCTAGCCCGAGACTCTTTAATTTATTATCGACCTCTTTGGCCACTGCAAGGCTGCAATTATAATTCCCACAAGTGATCGGGAAGGGGATGGTGGTAACCTTCTTGACCCCATAATATGTTTGGACTTCCAAAATTTTCCTGCAATACTCCATCAAAGTAATCCTATCCCCACAATGTTTGTGCAATAGGTAGGGCTTGCCGGAGAACGCGGTCACCCAAATTTATGAATGCTGCTGAAATTGAATAAAATATTGGCCATAAGAAATCACCAAGGCCATTGCCTCCTTTGATAGTCGATAAACGACATCCAGAGTGGGTATCAAAATGTTGTAGTAAACGAAGGTATCATTTACCCAAACAAAATTGGGGAAGCTGGCTTCCCATTAAATGTGGGGAAAATAATCCCAAGGAGCACTCTGGCCGGGCCCTGTCCCAAGGACACCCACTGTAAATAAACCCTAGATTCTGGGTCTTTGCTATGACAGTGCCCACAAAACATATGAAGTCATGTGGAACTTCGATGTTTGTCTGACCTTGTTTAGTTGGAAGTCCACATGATTGGCAACAATGGTTGTCCAATCAAAATTATGCCCGTTGGTGGTGATGCTGTACAGAAAATAGTACATCCAGGTTGAAAAATCCTAGGTATGTGGTTTCCCGAAGACCTGGCATAGGAAGATGATCCCCACCTGTATGCTTTCTTTGAAATCTGCGCGGGGGATCTCCAACTTCATCTTCTTGTAATTTTTCTTTGGCGTCTTCAGCCAGTGGGTGTTGAGGTGCTACCAAGAAGCTTGTTGAACCTTGTTGAACTCTTGTAGTGACGCGGCCTAGGAGATGACAATAAAATTGGTGAACTGGGGGATTCCCAGTCTCGAAGCAAAAGTGGTAGTGTCGAGGGACACTAAGGGCATTGGGTAGCCCATTGGAAGAGAAGCAATGATTATAACAGCCCGGATGGTTGTGTTGTAGTGCTCCACCAGAGTGAGAATCAACTCCGAGGACTGCACGGAGTAAGGGAAGTAGGCAAACTTGATTATGCCAGAGGCAGCCACGTTCTTGGCCATACTATCCCTGACAGAATGTTGAGTGAACATTTTCCTGACCAGGCCTTGCAACTCGGCCCACGATCCAACCTCTGTGTCGGTGATCAACCACAATTTGGAATCTACCTTGGATCCCACAATGACACCCTCCCTTAGATATTTTACGGTGAGTGGGAGCTTCTCCAGTGCTTTCTCGACCCTTATCTTGGTGGCCGCCCCTGTTGAGGTGGATGGGAGTTTCAAACTTCCGGGAGGAGAAGATACCTCAAACATGTTTGATTAGTGAGTTGTTTCCTGCAAGACCGGACAACCGTTAATACAAATAATTAGATATAATAAAATTTTGGGCTACGAGGATTTCATCACCATTTCGCACCTGTCCTCAAGAAGACGTTAGTTGATATCAAATCCCATAAATGCAATAAATGAAATAACTTACTTTGAATTTGATCAACACCCGAGGGTCCCGGGGATTCTGGTTCATGTGACAAAGGAGGTGAAGGCTATGGGATTGCGTGGAACCCAAAGTCTAGAGAAACTGATCGTTATTGAAATGACCTGATAATTCGTCATACTGGATTGACGTGGGCTATCACATGGTCATGCAATAAACATAGTAATGACATTTATGGTGATGCCTGTCTCGACCTGAATAGAGTGAATGCTACTTGGGATGATTTTAAACACTCACACGTGGGGAATTAATCCTGCCATAAAGGATGAAGTGACGGAAGAGAGAAAATTCCACAACTTGAACATGCGAGGTGACGAGGTTGAGCCCAGTGGACACTAGGCGGGCGAGCTCGAATTTGGTTAAATAATGTAGAGGGCACAGTGAGCTCATCACAGGGTAGGGTTCAAAGGAATGAACAGACTGGACACGTATTTATAGATGACTATACAGGATGAGACGCCACGAACAGGAAGTTGAAGAACTAAATTTACATATGCAAACAACCTGCAACTAACCTACCAACCGCTACTTACAAAATCTACAAATATTTACAGAAATTTACACTACTCTACAACTGCACAGAAGGCGAACAACCTTCCTGCAGAGCCATCCCACCAACGAGAGGCGATGAAAAAGACTAGAAAAAAAAAAATCCCAAAACAAAGGAACAAAACATAAAACCAAGAAGGAAAGAGAAGGGCCAGAATCAGACCTACCTAAAACCAGAGATGCAAAGGGAAGGGCATGGGAGGTGCTCTTCAAATGGACAACTCTGGAAATCCATGAGCGCACCAAGAACACTGAAGGATAGCTTGAATACGCACATGTATGAAATTTATATCACTGTTAAACACTCGAAGAAAATCACACTTAGCTCACTGTTAAACACACAATTTTCTCTTAATTTTCTCTGAGGGTAATTTGTTTGCGGTAAGTGTAACAATGACAAGTGAATATCAATTTATACCCTTTAGGTTAAAACACACCGTTCCCATCTAAAAACCCTAAGAAGAAGACAAAACCTCCAGACTCTGGTCCCAGGGATCCTGTGTGAGCACACTCTCCAACTAAAGAGGATACAACATAAAAATCCTAGGGTCTGGAGTTCGGCTAACACAAAAGAACAAAACACTCCAGGACTAGGTTCCGAAGGGTGGACAAACAAAAAGAAGCAATGACGATGCTTGCGCGGAGGCAAAGGCCAGAGAGAAAAAAAGAAGGCCACAAAGAAACAAAGGAAGAACCAAAAACAAAAAGGGGGACCCAAAATTTTTCTAACAAAATGTAGGGACGAGTATGCAGGGAATAAAAAATGGCGACTCACTGGGATGAATTCCTTAGTGCATTTAAGAATCATAGAATCTATGGCTAGAAAAACTAGGACTCATCGTTACCTAAAGCATTTCACTTGCAAGGCGTGGGGTGTCTGAGAAAATCTAACTCACCATGATTCGATCCTTCAATCTCTTGTCAATCGTGAAGTATGTGCTTTGGAAGAAAATCAAGGTGATGATTTCGGGGAGAAACAGAGAGATGACACTGAGTGCATTCAGACCAAAATATCTATATCATGCATAATTCTCCAGATCTTGAAATTTTCTACTCTCCAGTTTCTTACTTTTTTTTTTGAAGATTAGGAAGGTGCTACTCCTTTCACCGTGAACCTTAAGCTTAGCTAATTTTCACAGCGGTACTTCTTTCACCTTGCCATCCATTTTGATCCACTGAATGGGAGAGATGTTTCGGGCCTACGATATTATTTTGATTTTTGGATATGGCCAATAACTAGTACAACTGCTCTACTCTCCACGATCATGCGATTACTTGCTCATGATTTTCTGTTAACTAATGTCAATAATTTTAAGAAGTGAATTTGATGAAGATTGCCCATAACCTTTTACCATGCATATAAAATAAATCTGGGGTGTGGACAAATCCCACCATGCTAACAATAGCTTCCGGACTAACCAAAATGTGTAAGGCACCATTCCAGGGACTAGATGTCATACAAAGGATACCTGTCTACAAGAAGAGAGCAACATGCTGGGAACCCAAAAAAGAAAGACACGCAAAGTGAAAAAGGAACCAACTTGACAAAAAACAAATAGAGAAAGGAAAAGTGGCCCCTGAGGGCTGCTAACTATTTACAAGGATAGAACACTCCCAAGGAGTGGCAGGATCATATTTATAGGCAGGGACATATACATATGATACAACTTCAGGGAAACCTACCTCCCACCTCTACGCGAAGTAATGTTTGAGAAATTTTCCATTGACGGGCAGTGCAATGACTTCTCCAGTCATGGTGTTGAGGCGATAAGTGTTGGCCCCGTAGATCTCCAAGATTAAGTAAGGTACGAGCCAGAGCCTTTGGAATTTAGTATGCTTTCCCTTCTTCTCCCAAGATTCATCCCACAAGAGGACTAGGTCTAAAATCTGAAAGTCTTTGTATTGGGATCTTCTGTTGAACCAACATTTGACAACTGCTTGGTGACGTGCAAAATGCTCTAGTACCACGTTTCTTTGTTCTTCCATTTTCACTAGGTTCAAGAGGTGAACCTCCAAAACCTTATCCCGGGTGTTGAATTCCTGCATGAACTGCAAGACATGGATTTGTAAGTTTATTGGGAACACATGAATCTGGCCATAAACTAGTTGAAATGGAGAAGTTCCAAGGGCTGCCTTAATTCTAATGCTATCCACCCAAAGGGAGAACTTGAGTTTCTGGTGTCAGTTCTGAGGATTCTTCTCTAGCAAATGCTTAACTACTTCCAGTAGGTTCTTATTGTTGGATTCGGTGACACCGTTACCCTGGGGATAATAGTTGCTAGAAAAATTCAAGGTGATTTTTCTCTGATAGGTCTATTCTAGAAGTTGTGCTGAAGAAAATGCTAGACCATTGTCACATACGATAGAAAAAGGCATTGTAAATATTTTGACGATGTTCTCTTCCAAGAACTTGATCACTACATTTGCAGTATTGTTTTTGCATGGGATTTTGTCAGACCACCAGGTGTAGTAGTCCATAACGGTTAAAATGTACTGGTGGTTGGAGGATGAGTTGGGGTTTATCTCCTGAATAAAGTCAAACACCCATTGGGTGAAGGGTCAAAACTCAAAGACCGATTGTAAAGGCATTGCTGGGTTCTTCTCACGAGGAGCGGTGATTTGATAGGTATGGCACTTCCTTACATGTGCGTGAACGTGTTTGAAGATAAAGGGCAAATAATATCCAGCCCAGAGAATCTGATGGGTGGTGGTGTCAGCTGAGCCATGCTCGGTTCCATGCTGCCCATTGAATTCCTCTATCATCTTGGTAGCTTGGTTCCTGTCTATGCACCAGAGATAAATCCCCTCAAAATTCTTGCAGAAAAGAGTCCCATTTTTGATCATGAAGTGTGCGTTTTTCAGTCGCAGGGCGCGCCATTTGTTAGGAGGGAGCCACTCTGGGCACTTGTTGTTGAGTAATAGGAACACTAGATCGGTATACCATGGATCTTGAGTGATGGAATCCATAGTGTAAGTTTGGCATTCGATGTTTGGAGTGGCCTCTGGCATCGCTTTACATAGTCCTTAGCCTCGAACTATTTTCATTGATTGCATTTCAAGATCATACTCTTGGAGGATGGCCATCCATTTCCCCCAATGTTCACCCAGTTCACTCTGTAGCAATAAAGAATTGACAGCTTGGTCTGGGATAATGGCATGCACTTTGCTCTGGAGAATGTTGTGCCAGAATTTCTTCATGGCCTGGACTAGAGCAAAGGCCTTCTTTTCCAATGGTGTGTACTAGACTTCATCATTCTTAAAGGGGGAGCTCATGAAAGCAATAGGTCATTCTTCCCCCTCAACCTTCTAGGTTAAAATTATGGCAACAAAGTGTGGCAAAGCAAAGGAATAAATGTGGAATGGGAGGGAATAGTCCAGACTTGCCAAGACCGGGGCCTCCACTATAGTCTACTTGATTTGGGTGAATGCCCAATTTGCTTTGGGACTCCACTCAATCTTGGTATATTTCTTCATCATATCGTTGAGTGGTCTGACAATCTCGGTGATTCCGGTAATGAACCAATGGATGAAGTTTATTTTCCCAAAGAAAGATCTCATTTCCTTCTTACTGACGAGCATTTGCAAATTTAGCAACGCTTCTACTCTGTCAGGGTCAATGAATATCTCTTTCTCAGAGACTATATGCCTATGAAATTTCCCTTTAGTGACCCCGAATATACACTTCTTGGGGTTAAGGGAGATACAATACTTGCAAAATCTCTCACAGATCTGAGCAAGGTGGGCGTGATGATCACACTTGTCCTGAGAAAAGACCGTTAAATCATCCATGTAGATGATTATGCATTTGTTAACTAGGCCTTTAAATGCAATGTTCATGGCTTTCTGAAATGTGGCCCCTACATTAATTAGGCCAAAAGACATTCTCTGGTATGAAAATGTCCCCCACTTGGTGGTGAACACTGTCTTGATCCTATCTTTGAACTTAACCATGACTTGGTTATAGCCAGAGTACCCATCCAGGAAGGACATCATTTGTGAACCATTTACAATTTGTAACACCTCATCCAACAAAGGGAGAGCGTGATTATCCTTCTTGGAGGCTTTGTTCAAGTTGAAAAAATCCACACACAGGTGAATCTCGCCACTCTTTTTGCGCATGGGGATGAGGTTAGCAACCCATGTAGTATGCTGGATAGGAAAGATGATCAGGGCTGACAATAATTTTTGAACCTCCTGGTGGATCCGGGGTTTGATAAAAGGGTTTAATGGCCTCTTTTTATGCTAGAAAGGCTTGGCGTCTGGTTTCAGGGGGATAGTATGTGTTATGATTGATGTAGCATAAGTTTTGAGGTCTTCATATCCATAGGCTATAACATGCATATATTCTCGGAGAACCACAAGAATCTTCTCCTTCTCCTTTGGGGAGCAAGAGGTACCAATGTGGATAAGCTTTTATTCATTGGCTTTATCGATGTTAACCTTTTCATATTTTCCTCCTTCGGAGGAGGATGATATCTTGTCTCAGCCCTAGGGGTCCGAATCAAATATTTGTTCTAGAGCGACCATCCCCTTAGGAATGGTGTTGGTAGGTAAGTCAATGATCCTGTCATCTTCTTCCCCCTACTCGGTATTGTCACAATTGGTTTCTTCCATGATCTGATCTTCAAAGATGCCAACATTTTCCATGAAGGCCAAGATGTGCTGGTCATATTCAAAAACTTGAAAGTGTGTTATATTGTTTGGGATGGATGGGGTGGGGTCCATTTGAACAGAGAATATCTGGAGTCAGGAACCAGCCATCGGCTTGAAGGTACTAGCGGACATAGCGAGGGCATCCAGAACATAATTACATTTTTGGGGAATAAGTTTGATGCTGAAAGCATTAAAGTCTTTGATTAGGCTCCATGCTCGGTTGCGATATGTGGCCATCCTTTTATCATGACATGTGTATTGTCTCCATATCTATTTTACAATTATCTCTGAATCACCCATTTCCCAGAGGTGGGTGATTCCTTTTCTAAAAGCAAACAAGAGTTCGAGGACTAAGGTCTCATACTCTATGATATTGTTGGTGTAGAAGAACTACAACCTGTAGGATGCAAGGAAGGATTTCCTTTGTGGGTTGATTAATTCCACTCCAGCCCTACAACCTTGTTTGGATTGGGACCCGTCAAATTTTAGGATCCACAAATCATTGTTAGTTTTATGGGGTTGAGGAAGTGAAGTGGAATTTGGATTGGGTTTAGGGCTGGGAGGTTTGTCAGGTGATTCCCCTGGCTTAGATGGTGTGTAGGTGAGACTTTCCTCAGAGAATCTTCTGGTTTAGGTTTCTGAACAAGCAGCGCCTCAAGTGTATCATTGGGTGGATTACTTGGTCCAGGGAATCTGGCTTTGCGCTCCTTCTCTTGGAGATTAGTGACATGGTGGGTAGCGGCGACAGTACAAGGATCACACTCTAGTTTAGAGTTTTTTTGATAGTGTACCCAACACCAAGTGCCAGACAAGAGGTTGGCTAGAGTTTCCTTTCTACCTTGCGAGTCTACCTCCCATTGCAACTTTTCATCCAAGTCTTGAATCCTCTGAGTGATTATGGGATCCTTCCTAGGGAAGGTATCACCGGGGATGAAGTCAAAGGTTAGAATTTCCCGCCGTCGATATACCCTGAGCGAAGATTCAGAGAAAAAGATTTCATTCACCTTCCTGACTTCAATGAGGGCTTGTTTCATTCTAGGCTTGCTTTCTACCCGGATCTGATTTGATTTCCCTTTCCATGGGAGCCACAAGTGGTAGAAGTCTGTCGAGAAATACCCATTGAGGGCCTTTGAATTTTTTTGACTCAATAATATCCCATAGGTTTCAAGGATGTCAACCATTTGGATGTCGATGATGCTAGATATTTGGTGATCCTAAATGAGATGAATCTAGACATTCTTCAGCTCACCAATAATTTTCATAGTTGTTTTGTCCAATTGGACTAATACACCTTTGGAGGGTGTAGGAGTGAGTTTGAGCTTCTGGCAGGTGGATAAGGGCATCACGTTACCTGATGCACCGGAATCCACAAGGCATTTGTACAAGTTTTTCCCTTGGATTTTCAGGCCTAGCAGGAAGGGAGGATCTTCTATATTTCCACAGAAGACTGCCGAGTTGGCATCGTCGAAAGTGACATTCTTTGGTGGGAGACTAACGGCTTCTGGGTTCCCTAGGAGCTGTAGAAGGGATTTCTTTTTCTTGAGACAATTGAGTAAAACCTCCATCAATGTCATGGAGGTAGTGGTGCTTTCCAATGCCTTGGTAATATCAAACCACCCCTGGGTAAAGTTGGCTCCCCCTGGCCGGATCCCTGGCGTGGTTAGGGCCAAGTCCTTTTGATGGGAGGGAATGATTATTTGTGCTAGAGTCCTTGGGGTGGTGTTTTTGGGAGGCATTGACATGTAGGATGACCCTTTTCTAGCTTTAATCTGAGTGTTATATGAAGTCTGTGGGTTGGTGAAGGTGTTAGCCTCAAAGGATGGAATGGAATCGTCAAAGAACCCCTGTAACTCGAGTTCTTCTTCATCCTCTTCGTCTGTCTCAAAGAAGACAATCTCACACATAAAAGCAGTGTGAGGGGGCTTTGCTGGGGGAGACTCTGGGGGAGTTGGATCAGTAGGCCGTTTCCTGTCTAACTGGGAGATCTAGATGATCTTCTCCAGCGTGGCATAGTTCACCTTGGAATGTGAGCTAGTGTCGTGCAATCTACACCACATGGTCAGGGGGTGAAATTATGTGAGTTATGCAGAATGACCAGGTCTAGCACCATCCTGAGTGGTAGTTTGATTCGGAGGGGGACCTCCAGTATTCATATTATTGTTCCATTGCTGTTGGATGGGCCGAGGCATGCTATTATAGTTTCAGCCTCCAGAAATGGCATTCCGTTGACCTAAGAAAACATTCCCTCTCTGGGAATTGACGTTGTGGGGCGCAGAAGGCCCCACCTTCAGTTATCCCATGTCTATTGTCAAGGAGAACACCAATCGTTGGAGGGATTCAACCTTGGTGGACAGCTGGGTAGTGGTGTCACAGTGTGATGGTTGAGGTGGTGGGTAACCTAGGAAAGTGACAGCGGCTCCTAGAGTCGAGGACAACAATCCTCCAATCGTGGATGACTGGAAGAAAGGTACTTTGAAGGATTATGTCAAAGGTTGCTGTATCTACTATGGCTGATTCCAGGGGATATATTCTAGACCCAGTGTTGTTTGGGTTTGAGATGGGTAAATTTATCGGGCCTGTTGGTCTATCGGTGGTGGGCCCATGGCCATTTTTGGGCCACCCATTGTTGGATTGGGATTGTATCCTGCGGGGTAAGGAGTTCCACTGGGTAACATGTTGAAGGGTACACTTTGTCCAATCCCACCGGGGGCTTTTCTCAAGCTGTCGGACAACTCTAGGGCTAAGTTGTAAAATTTTTCCAGGGTATCCTGGTCGTTAGTGACGGTAGTTCTCCAAGGGAGAGTAGCAACAAAGGGGTCCATAGCATTCAGGTATGTCTAGATAGTCACATCAGTGGATGGGATAAAAGGGCCCGTGCACCACTTCAAAGCCCACTAGAACCGATGATTAAAGGTAGCGAGAGGATCATTTGGTTCCTTTCTAATATAAATGAACTGGCAGTGGGACCAAGATGGGTCCACATGAATATGGAAGGCCACCAGAAAGGCATCTTCCATATCCTACCAACTATTGATGGAGTTGGCAGGCAAGTTTAGATACTAGTTCAACTCATTTTGTCCTAGGGACAATGGGAACATCTGAGTTACAACATCTTGATGTTGTATCCGGTGTCTATTCATGGCATATTTGTAGGCTTAAAGGTGTTCTTCTGCAGTTCAGGGGCCTAGATCCTCGTATTTGGGGTAGATCTTCTCTGAATGCGGAGGAAGATCATTGGTAGCACCAGGGAACTGCCCAATTGGGAACCCGGTATTGTTGAAGTAGGTAGCCATCGGGGCTATTTGGTTTTGGCTTGGGTGAACGTGAGTTCCTGAGATTATTCAAGGGATTTGGGTATTCTGGTGCATAGCAGATCCCTAGGGAAAATTCAAAGACTGCCTAGTTTGGTGGGTCCTTTTTCTTCGAACAGGGGGTCCAAGGTCTACAAACTCTCTGGGATCAGGGGTCAATCAGAGGATTCTTTCAAAGCGTAGGGATGAAAATTACCCTATACCATGGAAAGTCTAGTTCCTAAAACTAATGCTTGGGGAGCCCTCAGGTGGTGTGAAATCAAAATCTTCCAGGGGAGATGAGCTTATGCCCTCCTTCTAGCACCAATTTATGTTGATGGGACTTTGTGACCGGCTCCACCAACATAGATAAGTTGTCACCGGGTACCGAAGTACCGACCAACTCCGCCTCTAGAGGTTTACCAGAGAATGAATTCTCCTAGCCTCCAAGCACCTGGTAGATAGGTCTCGACGGTGCGGGCGAGCTAAGTTGGGCAAGTGACTGTTGTTTGAGGGCATAGCTAGTTTTTACTCATCAATTCCAGGGATTTCAAAAGGGGATGAGGCTTCTTGCAAGAATTTTTATATTAACCAAAGAAATCACAAAAGATAGAACAGAGTTAGAGTATATTTCTACTTATAGTCATGCGATACATATTCAAACATCGACAATGCTCCAATGCAGGAAAATAAAACTAATTACTGGATACAGAAAGAATCAATGATTCATACACATCTAGTAGCAAAGGGAGATAAGATTATTTAACTAAATGCAAAACACCAGAGCAAAGGACATAACAAAAACATACACCACGAAAGGTGTTCGCTAACTTCGAAGATCATAAAAACAAATAACACATGGCCACAAGCTATTCTTCCTTCTTTCATTAACTTGAAATGATTGCAGCATCGCTGGCGAGTACATTCACGGCTCCAAGGGAGCATTGAGCTAATAAGAATAGACTGAAAGAAACTTCTAACTGCTATTTTCTTATTGCTATTGGGCAAAGAAATCATCAATTTTTTTGACCCTTGATAAGGCATCAGTCTTATTATTTATAGACAAACTTGACCTAATCTACATGTACACTTTCTAATAAAGTACAATATCCATGGCTGGTACTACCTACACCACTTAAAATCATCTCAGGATGTACAACATTCTTACAAGATGGAAGAACAAGAAAGGGGAGAAATCAAGAAAAATCAACCTAGAGAAAAGGGCCGTGGTACTTATAGAAGACACTTGCTTATTTCTTGTAACTTAGGCCATACGCCTCATCAATGCTGATTATGGATCCCTATCTTGGAGGTGCATCAGGTAGTAAATGTGGGAGTGACGCCTTGGGGGAATAAGAAGACGTCTGTTAGAACCATCCCATCTGTCAGACCTTTCATTGTCTGTCTCACCTGCATTATGACCCTTATTAATTTTTGACAGTGATCGGTCAGCTCTGGGGAACCTTGACGCAGATTGCTACTAAAGAATACAAAAATGGGACCCAAAATTCCAGAGTCTGGGAGCTTACGCTCAAATAATAATAAATCTTCAAAACTTTGCCCTGCTGGCGAAAATATCTGGAGACCAGAAGACTTTACTGCTCTTTACATTTTTGGAATATCTCCAAAATCTACAGAATTCCCTCCTCATCTATTTCTTTTATACCATCCCGACATTCCTTGGCAACCTCTTTAAATTCTAAGGCCATCTTTGCTGCATTGTGGGCCTAAAGCACCATGCGGGTAAGTTGTTACATTTTTAACCCATCAAAATCTCTGAGGGTCTAAAATCGTGACTCCATTACTTCATCAAACTTACTCACAACAAAATCCACCAGAGCACATGTCTTGGTGTTGAAGGGATCGATTGCCAAAACCCTTGTAAAAAATGTCTTATATGAATTTAAAGAATTTTGAATTGCCAGGACTTTACCCTTTAGGGCTGCTACCAGTTGCTTTCTTGTCTCAACTTTAAGACCAAGTCTGGAGTGCTGGGCCTAGAGGTATCTGAAATCTTCTTCCCCCAAAATTCTTGTCTCTGTGATGACCTCTTCCTCAAAATTCATTATTTCTTCTAGTTCTCTATTCCACTCTTAATATTTTTCTATCTCCCCCTCCCACTGGGAAAGAGTGCCATTTATTTGGCCCAAGATGTTACTGGCCTAGTGGAGGTTTGGGAGTGTGGCTGTCAGGAAATGACTTACGGCTCCTACCTGCTCAGTCACCCAGTCATCTACTACCTGCGCTTTCTTCTTCATTGTTCTTAGCGCATCTATGTCACCCTACGAAATCAGTGTTCTGGATGTGGAGGCCTCTAGAGGAATTGTATTCAATGACTGCGTCATTTATGTAAGAAGCTCGAGGAGATTGTCATTTTTCTCTTTTCCCTCATTTAGTTTCTGGGATTTCTTATCATACTAGACCTCAATTTCCCAGCTTGCTTCTCTCAATAGGTCCAACTCTCCCTGTTTGTCTCTCCTCCCCAGAGGGAACTATGTGATAGTGTACTCTGCAACTCTTACGAATGTCTCTTCTGCATCTGGGGGAGGTGTCACCACTACTGCGACAGTGTTTCCTCTTGGATTAGTCTGAATGGTATGGAGGGTCTGGGCCTTCTTAGGCTTCTAGGAATCTTAGTTCTAAGCCATCATCTCGGCCAGAGAGAGGGACTCTTCCTACTGTCGGGGCCTTTCTCTTCTTTGATTCCACTAGCCATTGTGGTGGTGGGGGTGGTCGTACTGCTAAGTCTTAGACACTTGGGTCATCTTTGGGAGCCTGCTATGCTTCCCCGATATTTGTAGTCTCTGTGGACTCTTTTTCTTTGTCCTCAGGATTTCTCGCTTCTCCCACCTCGGTGGTATCTATATCTACATTTTTAGGGTTCTTTCCCACATTTTGTTGTTGCTGAATTTATTCGGCAGTCTCTTCCAAGATATTCTCCTCTGAGGGCCTATTTTTTGGAGGGGGCAAAGGCATCTGACCTAGGTCTGACTATTGTGCTGCAAAGACCACCTTACTGAATGTCATATTCTAGGGTAACTGATCACCCATGGTGTCCGGAGGTGTTTGGAGCATGACGACTGGGGGTATGGTTGTTCCCGAAGGTCTAGTTTCCCTAGCCATAGTCGGATGCTCATCTTGTATCTTCCTTTTTGTCTTGGTCCCCAGGACCGGTGTTTCTTCTGCACCAAGTGTGCTTAACTCTTCATTCTCTCGGGTCTCTTCTTTTGGGGAAACTTCCTTTTCTTGTCTTTCCCCCTCTCGGGGGATATTCTCTGCCTCTTGTGCAACGATCTCTTCTACCACTCTCTCCACATCTTCCTGAAGATTTACGAGGTTGTTGGTCTGGAAGATGTCATTAAATCTATCATGAGGAGGGGAGGCCTCCGGATGATCTTCTATTTTGGGGGAGGAAGGGATAAGCTCCACAGGAATATTCCCCAATGTTCTGGGGCTTGCATCTATGCTCAGTGGAGGATTATCTACTCTTGGTTTCTTTCTCCTCATTTGTAACGGGGCACTGACATCCAGAATAGTCATACCCTCATCCTTCGTCTCCACCGTCGAGCTTAGAAGTGTTGCAAGTGAAGGGGAGCCCCAGACTCTTTAATTCATTATCAACCTCTTTGGCCACTACAAGGTGACAAGTATAATTCCCGCAAGTGATCAGAAAGGGGATAGTGGTAACCTTCTTGACCCCATAATATGTATGGACTTCCAGAATTTGCCTACAATACTGCATCAAAATAACCCTTTCCCCACAGTGTTTGGGCAATACGTAGGGCTTGTCAGAGAAACTGGTCACCTAAATGTTTGAATGCTATTGAAATTGAATAAAATAATGGCTGTAAGAACTCACCAAGGCCATTTCCTCCTTTGACAGCTGGTAACCCGCATCTCAAGTGAGTATCAAAATGTTGTAGTAAACGAAGGTATCATTTACCCAGAAAAAATTGGGGAAGATGGATTCCCATTGAATGTTAGGAAAATGATCCCAAGGAGTGCTCTGGCCGGGCTCAGTCCCAAGGACACCCACTGTAAATAAACCCCAGATTTTGGGTCTTTGCTATGCCAGTGCCCAGAGAACATATGAAGTCATGTGGAACTTTGATGTTTGTCTGACCTTGTTTAGTTGGAAGTCCACATGATTGGAAACAATGGTTGCCCAATCAAAATTCTGCTCATTGGTGGTGATGCTGTACAAAAAATAGCACATCCAGGCTGAAAAATCCTGGGCATTTGGTCCCCCGAAGAACCAGCATAGGAAGATGATCCCCACCTGTATGCTTTGTTTGAAATCTGTGCAGGGGATCTCCAACTTCATCTTCTTGTAATCTTTCTTTGGCGTCTTTAGCCAGTGGGTGTTGAGGTGCTGCCAGGCATCCTGTTGAACTCTTGTAGCGATGCGGCCCGAGAGATGACAATAGAATTGGTGAACTGGGGGATTCCCATTCCCAAAGAAAAAGTGGCATCATTGAGGGACACTAAGGGTATTCGATATCCTGTTAGAAGGGAAGCAATGAGTATAACAACCTAGATGGTTGTGTTGTAGTGCTCCGCCATAGTGAGAATCATCTCCGGGGACTATGCAAAGCAAGGGAAGCAGATGACCTTGATTATGCTAGAGGCAACCATGTTCTTGGCCATACTCTCTCCGACAGAACATTGATTGAACATTGTCCTGACCAGGCCCTGCAATTTGGCCCACGATCCAACCTCTATGTCGGTGATCAACTAAAATTTTAATCTACCTTGGATCCCATGATGAAACCATCCCTTAGATATTTTGCAGTGAGTGGGAGCTTCTCTAGTGCTTTCTCGGCCCTTGTCTTGGTGTCCGCCCTTGTTGAGGTGGACGGGAGTTCCAGACTCTCGGGAGGAGAAGATACCTCAGACATGTTTGATTGGTGAGTTTTTTTCCTGCAAGACCGGAGAAGCGTTAATACAAATAATCAGATATAATAAACTTTTGGGCTACGGAGATTTCATCACCATTTTGCACCTGTTCTCAAGAAGATATTAGTTGATATCAAATCCCAGAAATACAATAAATGAAATAACTTACTTTGAATTTGATCAACACCTGGGGGTCCCAGGGATTCTGATTCATGCGAAAAAGGAGGTGACGGCTGTGGGATTGCGTGGAACCCGGAGTCTAGAGAAACTGATTGTTATTGAAATGACCTGGAAATTTGTCATAATGGGTTGATGTGGGCTGTCACGTGGTCATACAATAAACAAAGTAATGAAATTTATGGCGACGGCTGTCTCAACAGGAACAAATTGAATGCCACTTGGGATGATTTTAAACACTCGCGCATTGGGAATTAATCCCACCATTAAGGTTGAAGTGATGGAAGAGAGAGAAAATGCTACAATTTGAACAGGTGAGGTGACAAGGTTGAGCCCAGCGAACACTAGATGAGTGAGGTTGAATTTGGTTAAACAATGTAGAAGGTGTGGTGAGCTCGTCAAAGGGTAGGGTTCAAAGGAATGTACAAACTAGAATGCATTTACAGACGAATATATAGGATGACACACCATGAAAGGAAGTTGAAGAATGACATTTACAGACGTAAACAACCTGCAACTAACCTACCATCCGCTACTTACAAAATTTACAAAAATTTACACTACTCTACAACTACATAGAAGGCGGGAAGCCTTCCTGCAGAGCCATCCCACCAATGGGAGGTGACGACAAAAACTAGAGAACAAAGAAAACAAAAGCCCAAAACAAAGGAACAAAATGCAAAACCAAGAAGGAAAGAGAAGGGCCAGAAGAAGACCTACCTAAAACCAGAGATGCAAAGGGAAGGGCACGGGAGGTGCTCTGCAAACGGACAACTCTAGAAATCCATGATCATACCAAGAACACTACAGGATAGCTTGTATACACACAGGTCTGAACTCCTAATCACTGTTAAACACTCGAAGAAAATCACACTTAGTTCATTGTTAAACGCATAATTCACTCTAAGGGTAATTTGTTCATGGTAAGTGTAACAATGACAAGTGAAGCTCAATTTATACCCTTTAGGTTAAAACACATCATTCCCTTATGCAAACCCTGAGAAGAAGGCAAAACCTCCAGACTCTAGGCCTGGGGATCCTGCGCAACCACACTCTCCAACTAAAGAGGAAGCAATGACACAAAAATCCTGGGGTCCAGAGTTTGACTAACACAAAAGAACAAAACACTCTGGGACCAGGTCCCGAAGGGTAGACAAACAAAAGGAAGCGACGACAATGGTCACGTAGAGGCAAAGGCTAGAGAAATTAAAAAAAGGCCAAAAATAAACAAAGGAAGAACGAAAAGAAAAAAGGGGGACCCAACATTTTGCTAACAAAATGTAGGGATGGGTATGCAGGGCATAACACATTCAAATATTCTTTGAAAATAAGTAAATCAAGTCATAAACACATTGTGAGAAATGATAGTGAAATTGATAGTGATGAACATGAAGTTGATGAAATTGAAGCACTAATGGATAGAAGATTGCAGAGAGGCAAAGGTAGATACAAAGGTAAATTACTATTGGTATGTTTTGATTGTAAACAGATTGGACACTTTGCTGCTAGATGTCCTAATAAGAGAAAATATGATAGAAGCAATGAAATACCTTGTGAAAAGAAATGTGATAGAGGTGATGACTGAGATTACCAAAGCAACCAACAATCTGACAGAAGAGATTACTGAGACTATAAGGACAATGGAAAGAAGGCTTGTTACCTGGTTGAGAACAAAGCTAAAAATACTAACATCGAATCTGATGAATGTATTGAGGTGGTATTTTTTTCTATGAAGGATGATTTAGATGAAGAAGAAAGGTATGTTGAGACTGCACTCATATCTAAGATTAGTAAAAATGATGTCTGGATTATTGATAGTGGTTGTACTCACCACATGGCTGGAGATAAGGAAATGTTTAAAATTTTTGAATATTATAATGGTGGATCAGTTAGGATGGGTAATGACTCACCTTGTCCGGTCGAAGGTAAAGGAACAATCATGTTGAATAATTTGATCATATGTGAAAATGCATACTGGGTGAAAGGACTTAGCTATAATCTATTGAGTATTTCACAACTGAATAACACAGGACACCGAGTTGAATTTGAGAACAAAAAGGAAAAGATCTTTAATGAATCAAGAAGGTTGATCAGTATTGGTGAAAAAAAAAGGTAACCTATTCTATCTTGATAATATTAAGACTGCTTGTTTATTGGCTAGAAATAAAGACATTTGGTTGTGGCATAAAAGGTCATGTCATGTGAATTTTGACAACATGGTTAGGATAATAAATAAAAGGAAAGTAAGAGGCTTACTGAGCATGTCAAAGCCCGACCATGTCATGTGTAAGAATTGTCAAAAAGGTAAAATGACAAAGTCTAGTTTCAAGAGAAAAACCTACATATCTAATGCTATTCTAGAGCTAGTCCATATTGATTTCTATGGACCAATGAGAACAAAGAGCTATTATGGTGATAGATACTTCATTCTCTTTGTTGATTATTATTCTAGAATGATGACTGTTATGTTATTAAAAGAGAAATCATAAGCATTTAATATGTTTGAATGGTATAAAGCTATAGTTGAAAAACAAAGTTGAAAGGAACTGAAATGTCTAAGGTCAGATAGAGGAGGAGAATTTATTTATGATGAATTCACTAAGTTTTGTAATGAGCATGGAATTCAAAGATAGGTTTCTACACCAAGAACACCACAAAAAAATGGGATTACTGAAGGAACATATCAATTTTTGATTGTGCCAGAACACCGATGATTGAGAAAGGCATCACACAAACATTCTGGAGAGAGGCTGTTAGTACTGCTGTCTATACATTAAATCGAGTTCAATTGAAGAAAGACACCAATAAGAAACCTTATGAGCTATGGTATGGATACACACCAAATGTAAGTTACTTTAGAATTTTTGGAAGTCAATGTTATATTTTGAAAGATGATAGAAATGAAAATCTTGACTCCAAAGGTGATGAAGGAATATTTCTAGGTTATTCTACCAAAAGAAAGGATTATAAATGTCTTAACAAATCCTCTAACAAATTCATTGAAAGTGCAAATGTCAAAGTGGATGAATTTGCTGAGAAAAATGATGAGGAAAGAAGAAAGGAACTGGAAGACTACAACAGATTTGTCTACAGTGAAGAACCTGACACTCTACCCAAACAACAATGTATCAGTACCAAACAACAGAACAATGCACCCAAGCATCAGGATGCGCACACCTAAAATCAAGAAATTGCTCAAAATGATGAACTGAGCGATGGAGATCAAAATGAAGGTCAAGATGATTATCAAAATGATGAATATAGATCTAAACTGGTACTTTCCAAGTATGTCAGAAGACACCATCCACAGAACCATATAATAGGAGATAAAAGAGCTGGAATGAGAACAAGAAGTAAGTCTCTAAACACTAGATGTCTGATTTGTGATTTTGAGCCTAAATTTGTTAATACTGTACTTTAAATTCAAGAATGGATTAGTACAATGAATGAAGAAATTGAGCAGATTGAAAAGAATAAAACATGGACATTAGTACCTAGATCGAATGACAAGAATGTCATTGGTACCAAATGGATATTCAGAAAAGATGAATGAGAATGGAGAAGTCACAAGAAACAAAGCAAGATTAGTATGCAAAGGGTATGCACAAGAAGAAGGTATTGAATATATAGAAACCTTTGCACTCATTGCTAGACTAGAAGGAGTAAGGTTTCTACTTGCTTATGCTGCATTCAAAGGATTCAAAGTATACCAAATGGATGTCAAATCTACATTCCTAAATGGAATACTAGAAGGAGAGGTATACATTGAAAAACCAGAAGGGTTTGTTGATCCTAACAAGAGGAACATGGTTTGTAGACTACACAAAGCCTTGTATGGATTGAAACAAGCACCGAGAGAATGGTATGAAAGAATTCACTCTTATCTCATAAGTATTGGATTTGTAAGAACAAGTGATAACAATAATCTATATTTAAAAGAAGATACTGATGATAATATTCTGATTGCTGAGATATTTGTTGATGATATCATATTTGGAGGTAATGATATGTTATGCAAATCATTTGATGATGAAATGAGAAAAGATTTTGAGATGTCAATGTTTGGGGAGATCAAATTCTCTCATGGTCTACAAATTATACAACATGATGAAGGCATCTACATCACAAAATCCAAATACATCAAGGAAGTGCTGAAGATATTCAAGATGGAAGATTCCAAACCAGTTGGAACACCTATGGAAACTGGATGCAAACTGACAAAGGAAGACAAGTCAACCAAGGTAAATCAAACCTTATATATATCCATAATTGGAAAACTAATGTATGTGGTACATACTAGACCAGACATAGCACATGCAGTTGGAATAGTTGCAAGATTCTCTGCTAATCCTAAGGAATCACACATGATTGATGTCAAAAAAATTCTGAGATATCTAAAGAATATCGAAGACTATGGTCTGTGGTATAAAAAAGAAGGCAAATTTGAGCTTGAAGTCTATACAAATGCTGATTGGGTTGGAAACATAGATGATAGATAGAGCACAACAGGAGGATCATTCTTCATGGGTGATAGACTTGTCACATGGATAAGTAAAAAAAAAGATGCATCTCTCAATCAACTGCAGAAGCAAAATATGTGGTTGCTGCTATAAATTGCTTTAACATTGCATGGATCAAGCAACTGTTGAAAGGTATGAACATGGAAATTCTTGAACCAGTAATTATCTATTGTGATAATACAAGTGCTATCAACATTTCAAAGAACCCTGTCATGCATGCTAAGACAAGTCATATTTATATCAAGTATCATTACTTAAGAGAACAAGTGCAAGAGAAAGAGGTGATACTAGAATATGTTCAATCCAAAGAATACTTAGCATACATATTCACAAAGCCATTTCCAAAAGATACATTTGAGTACCTAAGGAATAGAATAGTGGTCCAACCCTTGTCTACTAGTCACTAAGCTGAGTTGGAGGCTGCATCAGCTTACACATAATCAGAAGATCAATTATGTTGATGCAAGCTCAGAGATGGACTGCAAAGATATATCAGTACACATAAAGGTACTTATTTACACCAAACACCATAGTTTATTGCTGATGGAGAGGAAATTCAAGGAATATATTAAGGAGAGAGATATTATATGTTTGGCATTGTTGTCAAAGGGAGAGATGAACTAAATGAATATATCCATATGAAATATCCAGAGATAAGGTAGAGAAGATCCAAAGGAAGAGAAAAGAAATATCCATCAAGGAGAGGAATAGTCAAAGGGAGAGAAAACATCAGAGAAACATCCATCTAAGGGAGAGAATTGAAAAATTTAACACTGCATATCTATCCAGAAAAGAGAGAAGAGATTCTACAACAAGGGAGAGACAGAATCAGAAGTTGCTACATCTATCCAGTGAAGGGAATAAAAAATGAAGATAGTACTCTGCAAGAATCAAATCTAAGCTATAAGAGATTACCAAGAGTCATACATTTGGATTGGTTATAGAAAAAATAAGTTTGGGAGAAATTGATGAACTACAACTGATATATTTCATATTGTGTTAGTAGTATGTTGCCATCAATGCCAAAGGGAGAGATTGATGAACTGTAACTGATTGAATATTTGAAGATGACAAGTTGATGATCACCGAGCTACAAAAAGTAAATGCAAGACATTAAATTAGTTAATGTATTGTATCTGCCTTTCTGTCTCAGTCCCCAGGACCAGTGTTTCTTCTGCACCAAGTGTGCTTACCTCTTCTTTCTCCCAGGTCTCTTCTAAATACTGATGATAAAATTCTATTTTCTTAGATAGTTGTTGATGATATCATATTTGGAGGTAATGATATGTTATGCAAATCATTTGATGATGAAATGAGCAAAGATTTTGAGATGTCAATGTTTAGGGAGACCAAATTCTCTCTTGTTTACAAATTCTACAACATGATGAAGGCATCTACATCACAAAATCCAAATACATCAAGGAAGTGCTGAAGATATTCAAGATGGAAGATTCCAAACCAGTTGGAACACCTATGGAAACCAGATGCAAACTCACAAAGGAAGACAAGTCAACCAAGGTAAATCAGACCTTATATAGATCCATGATTGACAAACTAATGTATGTTGTACATACTAAACCAGACATAGCACATGAAATTGGAATAGTTGCAAGATTCTCTACTAATCCCAAGGAATCACACATGATTGATGTCAAAATAATTTTGAGATATCTAAAGAATACCGAAGACTATGGTCTGTGGTATAACAAAGAAGACAAATTTGAGCTTCAAGTCTATACAAATGCTGATTGGGTTGGAAACATAGATGATAGAAAGAACACAACAGGAGGAGAATTATTCATGGGTGACAAACTTGTCACATGGATAAGTAAAAAACAAGGATGCATCTCTCAATCAACTGCAGAAGCAAAATATATGGCTGCTATTGTAAATTTCTCTAACATTGCATGGATCAAACAATTGTTGAAAGGTATGAACATGGAAATTATTGAACCAGTAATTATCTATTGTGATAATACAAGTGCTATCAATATTTCCAAGAACCCTGTCATGCATGCTAAGACAAATCATATTTCTATCAAGTATCATTACTTAAGATAACAAGTGCAAGAGAAAGAGGTGATACTAGAATATGTGCAATCCAAAGAATAATTAGCATACATATTCACAAAGCCATTGCCAAAAGATACATTTGAGTACTTGAGGATAGAATAGGGGTCCGACCCTTGTCTACTAGTCACTAAGCTGACTTGGAGGCTGCATCAGATTACACATAATCAAAAGATCAATCATGTTGATGCAAGCTCAGAGATGGACTACAAAGATATATCAGTACACATAAAGGTACTTATTTACACCAAACACCATAGTTTATTGCTGATGGAGAGGAAATTCAAGGAATATATTAGGGA
Source organism: Thuja plicata (assembly GCA_018584345.1). NCBI lineage: Eukaryota > Viridiplantae > Streptophyta > Pinopsida > Cupressales > Cupressaceae > Thuja > Thuja plicata. The sequence goes on from MU224951.1 coordinate 1,539,981, forward strand.
GAGAGATATTATATGTTTGGCATTGCTATCAAAGGGAGAGATGAACTAAATGAATATATTCATATGAAATATCCAGAGATAAGGGAGAGAAGATCCAAAGGAAGAGAAAAAAAATATCCATCAAGGAGAGGAACAGTCAAAGGGAGAGAAAACATCAGAGAAACATCCATCTAAGGGAGAGAATTGAAAAATTTAACACTGCATATCTATCCAGAAAAGAGAGAAGAGATTCTACAACAAGGGAGAGACATAATTAGAATTTGCTACATCTATCCAGTGAAGGGAATACATAATGAAGATAGTACTCTGCAAGAATCAAATCTAAGCTATAAGAGATTACCGAGAGTCAGACATTTGGATTGGTTATAGAAAAAATAAGTTTGGGAGAAATTGATGAACTACAACTGATATATTTCATATTGTGTTAGTAGTATGTTGCCGTTAATGCCAAAGGGAGAGATTGATGAACTATAACTGATTGAATGTTTGAAGATGACAAGTTGATGATCACCGAGCTATAGAAAGTAAATGCAAGACATTAAATTAGTTAATGTATTGTATTGTCATTGATGTCAACTTGATATGGTATGATTTCTCATACACATATTGTTACAACACTTAAAGATTTGAAGAGACAAATTTTTTGTTATTGGTAATCATATACACCGAGTGACAGTAAACCCTGACAGATAGTGAACCCCGAGCACAAAAGTTTATAGTGTTAACCGACGTATAGTGTTACCCAAGGAAGTGATACTTGAGAAAGCATTACCGAGCTAACTACAATTGTCACTGAACAAAACTGAAGTTGATGCCTAAGCTATCTGCAGTAGTCACCGGGCACAACTGAAGTGTTGATTGACGAGAGCTGAAGTTAGGAAAATGAAAAAACACTTAGCTGGCAGGAGCTATATTTAGAGTTAACTGATTATTTTTTTTATTTATATCGATCAGTTAAAAGGTAAAGATAAGAAGGAGATTTAAATCATGTTTTATTCCAAAAAAACGAGAGATTTATAGAATAAAACTAAAGCAAGCATGGCAAGATTTATGAATCAAGAAGTGATCAACAAAGAAAACAAGAAGAATGAACGGTGAAATCATGTCTATATAAAGAGACAAGTAATTCATTATCAGGAGAGGAATGATGAGTATAATTCTAGTGAAGATAGAAGTCTTCATGTAGATCCGATCATACACGCTAAAGGACAGAGCCAAGAATTCCATGAACATCGAGCAACAAAGAAGCAAAAACATTCACCAAGAAGAAAGAAGTGGAGAAAAGGAATTGAAGAGAACATTGATAAGAAGATGTACTATGGAATTACAATAGATCTGAAAATCTAAAATTCAAAGTTGTATTAATGAACAAATTATTTACTATTTCAGTTTAACCATTGATTCATAAAATCTCTTCACTGAGTAGGATTTAACCATCCTTAATATATTGAGATACATCCCAAGGAGTATCAAAAGGTTTTCATGTTGACAACATAGTGAATGCTAGGTCAAGTGATAAACTGTTAGTTTTAAATCCTCTAACAAGGT
>MU224951.1:1560510-1574565 GCA_018584345.1 Thuja plicata
TCTTAATATCATATAGATTAATTTCATTTTGCAAATAAGATAGTTTTCAATTTCTAGACTAAATTGCATTGAAATCATGTCTTAGCTTAATCTCTCATATTTCATTTTCTTAGTATAATCTTGCATTGCATTGCATTCATCATGATAAATCCTTCATTCTTAGATTGGTCCATGGTTGTGAGACTCTCGTTCTGAGAGCAATTTCAAAAACCCCATCTAGATAGAAGGCAACAGGTCGAATCACACAGACAGGCAGGATGAATAACTCACACTCAGTCTTGTTTGTACCTGGTGAAGAAGGACTATGTTGAAGTGTGTGGTTGATTAACAAGGCCAAAATTAACACATACAACCCAAACTTCTATTTACAATCTTTGTTTGTCCATTGGTCTGTGGATGAAATGTATAACTATACTTCAACTCGATGTCTAACTTCTTCCAAAGAGTTTTCCAAAAATATCCAACAAAGTTACTGTCTCAGTCAGAGATGATACTCCTCGGTAATCCATGCAATCTGACAATCTCCTTAAAGAAAAGATCTAATATATGCACTGCATCTAATGTTTTCCTACATGGTATGAAATGTGTCATCTTGGAAAATCTATCCACAACAAAAAATATGGAATCATTACCTCTTTCTGTCCTTGGTAAGCCAAGAAAAAAATCCATGCTGATATCACTCCAAGGTTTCTCAGGAATAAAAATCGGTGCATACAATCCAATATTCTGGCTTACTCCTTTTGCAACTTGACAAACTCCACAACTCTTCACAAATTTCTGAACATCCTTATACAATTGAGGCCAAAAATACCTTTCCTTAAGTAAACTCAATGTCTTATCAATGCCAAAATGTCCAGCCAAACCACTACTATGCTTCATCGTTATCAAATTGGTTTTCATTGATCATCTCAGTATACATAACTGAATTCGTTTGAACAACATATCTTCTTGAATAAAATAGTCTTCAAACATACTTGGTTGATCTGGAATAGGTGCTCTACACATTCTCCATGGCTCAGAAAAATTAGGGTCAATTTCATACAAATTATTCATATCATTAAAACCAAGAACCTCAATTGTCATTTCAGTCAGCAAAGATCTCCTTCTACTCAATGCATCAACAACTCGGTTGGATACTCCACTCTTATTCTTTATCAAAAATGTGAAATTCTACAAATAATCTACCCATTTCATATGTCTTTGATTCAACTTATTCTGACCACCCAAATACTGTAAAGTCTTATGATCAGTATACAACACAAATTCACTCGACATAAAATAGTGTCTCCATTTCTTTAGATCTTGAACAATAACATATAATTCTTGATCAGTCAAAAAATATTTCCTTTTAGCATCATTCAACTTCTCACTAAGGAAAGCAACATGTTTACCTTCTTGACTCAACACAACTCCTATTGCACTTCCACTTGCATCACATTCAACTTGGAATACCTTATTAAAATCAAGTAAGGATAACACAAGTAATTCAACAACCTTCTGTTTCAAAGTATCAAAACTCGTATCAGCTCCATGTGTCCACTTGAATTCTCTCTTATCTCCTCTCATTGTCTTAGTCATAGCATTGAAAATTGAACTGAAATTTTTAATAAATTTTTGGGAAAAACTTGCTAATCCATGAAATGATCTTACCTCACCGAAATTATCAAGTGTAGGCCAATCATGTATAGCTTCAACCTTCTCAGGATCTATCTTCAAACCATCAGCTGAAATCACAAATCCTAAATAAACAAGTTATTCTTTCATGAAGGAGCACATTTTCAAATTAATCAACAAATTTTCCTCTTTCAATCTCTACAATACCTGTCTAATGTGCAACAAATGCTCTGCTCTGGTCTTACTGAATATCAAAATGTCATCCAAGTACACAATCACAAATTTACCCAAGAATTTCTTCAGAACCTCATTCATTAACCTCATAAAAGTACTCGGTGCATTAGTTAAACCAAAAGGCATAACCAACCATTCATATAAACCTTCTTTTGTCTTGAAAGCATTCTTCCATTCATCACCTTTTCTTTTTCTGATATAATGATATCCACTCTTCAAATCAATTTTGGTAAATATTTTGCTCCTCACAAACAATCCATTATATCATCCATTCTCATTATAGGAAACCGACACTTAACTGTTATCTTGTTTATAGCTCTTGAATTAGTACACATTCACCATTCTCCATTCTTCTTAGGTGCCAACACAACTAGTATTGCACAAGGACTCAAACTTTATCTAATCAAACCCTTTTACAAAAACTGATGAACTTGTCAGTTGAGTTCCTCATTCTCTGTTGGTGTTAATCAGTGTGGTACCTTGTTTGTAAAACTAGCTCTAGGAATCAGATCCATACAATGACTAATATTTGGCATTGGTGGAAAACCATCAGGTACATTATCTGAAATGATCTCCTTGTACTCAATGAGAAAATTCTCAACCTCTTCATGAAATTTATCTTCTATTTTCTCACTTGGTTTGTTAGGAATCAAAGCATAACATCCATCACTTCTCTTCAGATCCTTAACAAACTGTCTACCTTCCATGAAACAAACTTTCACAGATGTACATATCTCACCAACATATTCTTCAACCAAAAGTAACAAGATTTGCCTCTTTCCATCAACCCAAATAGTATATTTGTTCAATCTTCCATCATGTATAGCATGTCTATCATATTTCCAAGGTCTACCCAACACAATATGACAATAATCCATAGGCATAATATCACACAACACCTTATCATAATAATTTCCAATTTTTAGATTCACAAAAGATTTTTCTCTTAACATAAGTGTGTGATCATCCTTGATCCATAAAATATGATAGGGCTTTGGATGCTTCAATCTTTCCAATTGCAACTTTGTAACCATTTCCCCAGATGCTAGATTCTCTAAAACTTCCACTATCAATAATCACTTTCTAAACTTTGTCTGCAACTTTGCATCTGGTCTTGAAAAACTCTTTCTTACCAGATCTTGCTTATTATTTGCACTCCACCATATCCTTTTGACCACCAAGCTTCCTTCCTTCTCAGGTTCATTCAGTGAATCTTCTTGCACCAAATCATTTCTTCTACTACTGACTTTCTTGCTTGCATGTGTACACTCAAATGATCTATGTCCCTCTTCTCCACAATTATAACAAGTTCCTTGGAATCCTCTTCTGCCATATCCACCTCAGGAGTAATTACCTCTTCCTCTGAATGCACTTCCACATTTCCACTCGGTCTTGCCTTTGTCTTGATGTATCTTGTCTTGACCAGATCTACTATTTTTACCATAAGATCTACCTATTCCTCTAGGTAATCTACCACCTCTTCCTCTTTGTCTTTGCTAATGTCTTTTATTTAATTTCTCCTCAACTTTTAGGGCAAACTGATAAGCCTCCTCAATACTCTCCATCTTTACCAAACTCATATCTTCTTGAATGAAAATCCTTAATCCATTCACATAACTTGCAATTATTTCCACCTCATCTTCAGCATGTCTAGATCTTATATCTAACCTGTAAAATTCCTTGGTGTAATCCTTCACATAACTATCTTTCTGCTTCAAACTTCTCCTAACTAGGTTAATCTGATAATCACAAGCTGAAAGTTGCCCTTCAACTTATTTATCATCTTATCCCATACCTTGATATTGTATTTACCTTTTTTCTTTTGGTCCAATTGCAGATGCTCCCACCACAAGGATGCATGACCATTCAATTTATTGCTTGCAATCTCCACCTTTTTCTCCTCTGATATGTTCTCATACTAAAAGTATTTCTCCATCTCGATTATCCAGTCTATCAATTCATCTAAATCCATCTTTCTACTATACTCAGGAGGATTGAACTGTGGTGTGGACTTCAAATTTGTCAATGCTTGCAAGAATATTTCTTCTCCTTGATCCATTATAGGTGCAGGAGTGGCTTCCTCCTGCACTTCCTTGGTTTCATCATCACTAACATCCTCAAGATGTCTTCCTCAACCCTGGGCTATCTCAACAAATTCTAATCTAACAACAATTTGTTTTAGCATATGAGCTAAGCTTGGATCTGCATTTCTCTTCCCTTGAACCATCTTGATACCCTCTGTAATTGTAGGCTAGATCAAAATCTGCTACCCCACAAAAAATAACCAACTAGGATTTACAAGAAAGAACCTCAAATATAACCTCGCTTTGATACCACCAAACACAAGGAGAGATAGTAGTTGGGGCCAAAGGCAGTCCCAAACACCAAACCTGCTTGCAGAATCAAAAATCAAAAGATCAAACACAAAGAGGGAGAGAAGGAATACATACAATTATATTATTTCATCAAACGTCATACATGTCAAGCTATAAGGCCTTCCCAGTTATGATCAAATACGTTCAATCTATTATAGAACAATCCTCATACATGCGAGATCCACAATCTCTCTGTTTATTCTACTGCTAATCTTCTACCAACAATCCTCCTAAACCTACGAATAGAACATTATATTTATACAAGAGGCTACCGAAAAGGTCAATCCAAAAGATCCTAAAGATCCAACATATGAGAGAGCAACGACCCAGATTTAGGTCCACACGTTCCTCAATCAAAGATCCCAAATTAATACCATGGCCACAATTAAATGCACAAGTCAGCCCGAAGATCCAACAAAAGAAAACACACTCGGTGAGACAAGAAATAGGAAGCCACCGAGCCACCGAGACCATTCAGTAAAGCCAAGCCAAGAATAGTAACCGAGTCCGACTGTGAACTGAGTCTTCAACCGAGAACTCCAGAGTAGTTACCAAGTAGTTTACCAAAAGTCTCCAACAACTACTGAGATCAAAAGAAAACATATTATTGGTTGACAGAAGATTTCCATGAACCCAAGATGCTCCTGCATCACTATGGCCTTACCAGGCCCAACTTTTGGATAAACATGAACAAATCAAACTATTTGTTTTGACTAGCCTAGTGATGAGGAGTGGGATGAATTGCATATACAATTGAATAAATTTTATATTCATTTACATTTTGAATTCTTTCAAAGTTGTAGTGGCTGTTCAAACCAGATATAAACCTTTGGATTAAATTTTGCAAGTACCCTATTGTTTGTTAATGTACAACTAGTACTAAACATATAGACAAAGAGATAAGGTGACCAAACATGGTCGTTACTTATAGGGTCACATGACATAGAAAGATGAATGTTCCCTATAAAATGTCATTTTTACCAATCTTCAGAGCTATGAAAGGAGAGGAACTATTTTGATAGGGTTTAGTTATATTCTTTGGGTTAATTGTAACCATTTTTCTAAAATTGTAAAGTAATAAGACACGCGTCACTCATTCATGTGAAATGAGTGTTGCCTATTTCCTATACATGTCCTCATTTCTCTAGCTTGTTATTTATTCATACTATTGTGATCTCTCACAATGTTATTTTATTTATGGAGCATTTGCATGTATTTTTGTATGAACTTTGTTCTACTATTTTGAACTCAACATCCTTTGCCAGAATAGTTTCATTGTTTCTATTTTTACTATATTCTTTTGATAACTTAATTTATTTTTAATCTTCTATGATACCAAAGAAATTTATTCTCAAATAGATCTATTTGTTATGATACTGCGATATTTAATTGCAATCCTAATGCTATTATACTATGTATCTCCAACAATCTTGGAATGGGTACTTGAATAGTAATATTGTTGTGTGATATGTTTTTTCTATTATTCTCCTTGTTTACTTGTAATTAAAGTTGTAATGACATTATTGAAGGAGGTAAAGTTGATAATGGTAGTTACTATATTATTTTAAGTATATTCCTCAACTTAGGAAAGTAAAATGATTAATGGAGCATGCTACGTTTTTTTTATGGGTCCTATTTGAGCGAGGTGGTGAATTTAGATTCCTAACTTGAGAATATGGGAAATTATGGAGGAGTTACAGGTCAAATATGTGCATATAGAAGAATTAGAAGTCAAAGATGTCATCTATTATTAGAAAAAAAAATATTTAAACTATTACCCATAGCTCATTGGGAGTTACTTTTATTTTTCTGAGAAGATCTCCTTTAGTTTGAACGTGGGAATTATTTAACCTTTTGTCATGGTTTGATGACACATTGGGTTGCAAACCATTTGTGGTATTCCTCTCCTAATTATCAATATAATAGAGGAATGAGATAACAATTTAATTATGATATTTCAAAGGTGCACAGGTGTTGTGAGAGTTCCATCATATTTGAATGGAGTCAGAATGTTACATATGTATTCTAATTTTAAATATTAAAACATCCTTGAGCATCTCTTTGTTGGTAAAGTTTTTTTTGAAAGAGTTTCTCCATTTAAATTTGGTGTTATGAGGTACAACTTCACTTTTTGCTGATTTTAAGCACTCACATTATTTTTTATGGGTAATCCATTGCCGCATAAATAAAAAATTAGATTTACATATTTATTTAAAAGTTTTCATTGTGAGTTTTCCACATTAGTTAACTGACGTTTGATATTAGATCTTGGTTCTATGTACATGGAGACACCTTTTTGAAAGTGTTGGAGGATTGTTTTGCTACACAAGGAGCTTTTATTTTAAGCGGGTTTCTAAATTTTTGAAGGATTATAAATTTTGACCTCTACCTCTCATTCAAATATTGATAAATTCAATGACACTAGATACAAGATGTTGAAGCTAAATATATAAGATTTATTGGAAGAAAGAGATATATATGTGCTAGATACAAATGAAAATAATCCCTCTAATTTTTTTGGTGAAGATTGGTTATAATTGGAAAATAATGCAAAAGGAATTTCTTGATTGCACCTTATGGATTTTGTCCTCTTGAATGTCTTCGAGGAGACCACTACAGAATATGTGAAAAATGATATATGAATTTATCAACTAAAAGTATAACCATTATATTGTATCTCAAAATATGGTTAGATTATTTGAAAATGGAAGATGGTAATTTTAGTTGTAGATTATTCAATAATTTTATATTTATTTTTAGTTAGTTTAGCTTTTAAGATTTTATGGAAGAATAAGATAAACATATCATGCTACTTTTCTATTTTCCAAATTCTTGGAAAAATTTAATTGTTGCCATTTGTGGTGGCGATGTAGGGTTAAATATGGATGGTATTATTGCTACTTTGCTTTCAAAGGAGATGATAAGAAAACTCTTAAATGATGGATCAAAAGATGCTTTGCAGTTTTGACAAAGGCCTTAGTATAAAGTTGATATAATGAGGGTAGGATGATATAAAAAGAAGAGATATTGATATTTTATGTAGGCAACCTGTTCTTATAAAATCGAGTCAATACTATCAAATCTAATTTGGATATTAATGCAAGAATTTATACCAACAAAGATTAAATGTATCAACTTAGAAATAATTCTTACAATAACTGTGGTTGTAACAAAACTTAAAAGAAATTAAATTTTGTATTAAAATTCTTTAAATCTTGTTCCTAATTTGAGCACCCTTGATAAAACCTAATGGAAAAAACATCTCTAAAAGTCCTACATGCACTCATCTCAAAATTAGTTATCCTTCTTGTTACAAAATTTACACCTTTTTTGATAGAAATTCATACCTAGAAGTTATCACTCTTGTTACAACAGAAGGAAAACCAAATATTTATCATACATTTAAGAGGGTAGGTTGGACAACATTTTTCAAATGATTGGAACGGCTTAAGGACTAAGTGACCTTGTATTTTTATTTTTCTATGGGATGCCAAGAGGATAAAATTGTGATGAGAAGCTTGAATTTCCTTTTCATGTGGAGCTTCTTATAGTGGCTACATGGTTTCTTGGCACATGGGAGAATAATTTTCTTACCTATTGAATCAATTTAAAAAATGCCCATAAGGAGTTTTTGAAGTTGGGTGAGCCCAAATAGTGCTAGTTCCTGATATCCTCTCTCTCCTAGTGCCATAGTTGGAAGTTGTTTATAATCTCATATAGTAATGACTTGTGAGGAGAGGTGCACATATATTCGTAGTTATCATTTCTATATAATTATGCATTTGAGAAATTAAATAATCATTAATGTTCTATTTTTTAGATTATCAAGAAATATGTCTCTAGAAGTGAAAAATGGGAAACTTAAATGCTCAAGGGTCTCCATGGGCTAATCAAGTTGGTGGTAATAAAGAACATAAGATGAAGAAATCCCAAATTAACTTGGAAATAGTTCCTTGTAAAATTTGTTGCACAAGGGAAATATGTTGTAGAAGAAGATGAAACTACCCTTAGTCATGATAAATATATATAATAATATAATATACCTACTATACATATTTCTCCATAAGATAAATTAGGGCCATTTATAGCTTCTTATAAGTGTTCCCCCTTTAGAGACCACAAAACATCCAAAACCATAATAGGAAATAGTATAAAGCAAAGGTGAATGGATTTGAAAGAAGAGTTGAAATCTACTTGGATGAAGCATATCCAAAGCCCCAACTTAAAAAAATTTCAAGGTCATCTGTGAGACTTAATTTTTTTTAGCTATAATGACCATATTAGCTATTGACTTGGACAAACAAGTTCAGTTTTGATTGTGAGATGTGGATTTTGGAAGAAAAGGTGTCATGGAGAAATATAAAAAGGAGCACTTTCAGCCAAATATTTTTTGATAGAGAAAAATAAAGTTTAAATTATTATAGAAAAGAAAATTATGTGGTAGGAAAGACTAAAACAAAGATACATGTAGTAGAGGCATTTACAATATAATAGGGAGGAGAACATTTAGATTTAATTACTTAAAAATGAATAGTTTTTAAATTAAAAAAAAAGAATATGTACATATATTAGATGCTAATTTGTCTACTACATGTCTCATTAAGCTAGATCATACTACATGTCTCATTGAGCTAGATCAGACCCATCAGACCCATCAGACCCTTAAATTGATCAAGAAATCTTAAGAGGAGATAAGTGCACTTAAAAAATGAAAGAGGAGATAAGTGCACTTAAAAATGAAGTTATAAATGCTAGAGAAATAACTCTTGTTAAGGAACATAAGAGGAAGTTGAGAAATTAAAACATGATTTATGTATTATAAAACCAATCAAAAGGATAAATTACTAACACTTAAAGAAATGAGAAACAAGATCATGAAAGTTGAAATAGAAAAAAACTAGGTTTTGAAGGACAAAGTTTAAACCATTTCATTGTTTTCCACAAAAATAAAATAGTGTATATCCTATTTGCAAAGGAATGCATTATGGATATATGCGAAGTTTTACAAGTACAAATGGTGATTGAAGGAGAATTAGAAGTTTTAGATACACCAATATCATTCTATGAATTTAATTTAAGAATTGAGGCAAAAGTACAAAAAAATATTATGTGAGTTATATTTACATAAGTTTATTTTAGTTGATGATAAATAATAGAACCCCAATTTGTATATAGGGGATGTTTAATTTAGATGATTTTCTTCTTCTATCCAAGGATATGTAAAAGAGGGCTGAAAAATTTATGCATGACAACATGTACAAAGATGTAGAAATTATGATTAGAGGGAAACAATATTTAGTGACAGAATTGACATAATCTATAAACCTATCTATATATGAAATGAAGACCATAGAGATTATTTAGACAACCAAGGATAAAGTGATAGTAGAGTTTATTTTAAGGATCAATTGGATGAGCTCCTACCAAGATTGAAAATAAAATGTCGCTTAGGTTATCCAAATTTTCAGCTAGATATTATGAGAGTAGAACAATATATAATGGATCACATAAAGGAAAAATGTATCTAGTGGATTGGCTTCAAGTGGTACCCTTCAATTATTTGGACACTTGTGCTAGGCTAGAAATTAAAATGGAAGGATGGAGATATGATGCATATTATTTATAACTTGTTAGAATACATTTAAAGATAAAGGCTATCATCAACATTAAGGAAAGTCTCATCCATTATCTCACTAGCTAATTGAATTTTTCATCCAACCTAAGTTTTTATGATATGCTTTTATTATAATGATGTGCATTTTTTTTTTCATTATTATAAACACAACATTTTGGGAAGCTTCCAAAGTTAAAAAGAACATAATTGTACCATTTACAAATAGAGAGGAATTAACAGTTGATACTTGTAAGAAATGCTATAGGTGATTTGTAGCATGTGCTCACACACACACACACACACACACACACATAAAATTGCTACTACCAAATGCTAATGATTGAGAATTTTGATTTCATTAACTTAAAATAACTTTCAATTTTTACTCAAGTTATCAAGGGCATAAATATATTTGGATTGTAGTCTTTAGAGATATAAATATTTAATTGTTCGCCACTATTTGGACATATATCTAAGATATTATTGTTTGTATTATTTTTGGATATTATATATTTTTAAAATTTCTTATCGACATAGAATCTATTAATTTGTTTAATTTTATGATCAATTTAATAAGGATCAATGAATTTATCCTTGGAAAACAAAATTAATATTATAAAGCTTTAAATTTAAGCAAATTGCAACTTTATTGACAATTTTGAAAAAAACTATGAATTTCTTTGATTTAAAAGTTTGGTATCCCATATAGTAGAAATTTTTACATCTATCTTTATGTATGGTTGACCACAACATAAAAAAAATCAAATGCACATTTTAAAGATTTGTTAAATACCATAAAATATTGCGTAAATAATCAAAGAATTAACTCCATAAACAACTATTCTTGTATTAAGTTTGAAAATAGAAATGCTTATCAATTTCTAGATAGAATAAAAAGCTAAGTAATAACGCGAGTTTACTCTATATTCAATTGCATGTGAACTTCTTAACAAAAATTGATATACTAGAGCCTAAGAATATAACTAATATTTATAACAAGACGATAATGCTCATGACACATACATGATTATAAATTTTTCCCACTTCTATAAAAATAGGCAATATTTATCTTCTAATTCCAAGAAAAAAATTCAAACAAAAATATCTAAAACAAACTATTAGTATTTACAACAAAAACTTCCTCTGGATCTTCTCAAGGTTTATTCAATTAGTAGCTAAGGCTTTTCCAACAACTTTGCAATACTCTCCATTTGAAATACCCTCCATTTTTACTAGATATTGTAAGAATAATAAGTAGTTTATGGTCCATAGTTAGTGAACCTCTTAACTATTTTTGATGAACTAAATAGTAATTTAGGATAAATGTGTCATGTAGTTCCACAACATATGAAAACTATCACATATATGGGATAAGTATGTAAGACCATCTGCGATATTAGAAGGTCATCTCAAGTGATCTATCGTAACATAAGTCTACTATTTGAGATGAAAATGGGCGAGGGATGAAATAAATTAAATAACACAAATCAAGGGCTCATATGTATTATCCTCAAATTTCAACCAAAACAAATTTAAACTTTGATTTCATCAAGTTTGAAATAAATTATTCAATATTAGTAGAATTATGAGTGTTTTGTCATTTTTTTTTGCTTATTATTGCCCTTTTAGAAACATTTAATTATCAAGAAATTTGAATGATAAAATGATTGATGGATGCAAGAAGATTATATTTAAGTGCAAATTAGCTTCAATACATTTTAATTCAAACTTTCTCACATTTTCAAACAAATTCATGAATGAAGCAATCATTGTTTGAGTATAGTTTCTCGTGAATAAGAGGTAATAATGTGTTTTATTGTCAAGAATTATATAATGCATCTTTGTTGATAATATAAAAAATAATGATCATCAAGATTTTAACAGTCCCAAAGGTGTCAAAACTAACAATTAGAAAAAGTAATAAAACAAGGGTATTGGCCCTTACAAAGATTTGCCAAAAAGGTCAAATACAACAAGGTCAATAACAGACCATTAACAACGCACTAGCAGAATGACTAGTAACCACAATCAAGAGTGGGTAGACATTGGTCATTATTTTCATTCATCTTCAAATTTGATCATTGTTTCATTGTAACAAATTAATTTTTTTGACATTTAAACCAATATTAACATTAAAATGATGCATGCAAGCATATGCCAAATCCGTGAATGAATGGTTAAAACTGCGAGGAAAATAATAAGTGTATTTGATTGCATAATCCTTTAAAGTTGTAGGAAAGATTTTGGTCAAAGGCTTATCATCAAAAACATAAATAAAATATTGCATTAAATAACCTCTAATGAATCATAGTGCCCCCTTTATCATTATACATCTCTGCAAGAAAACTTGCACCCAACATATGACAATTTCCACATAACTCAATTAAGATTTCAAGTAGATAAACACTTTGAATCCACATGCAAGAGAAAATACCACATACCCCAAAAAATGTGACACAAGGTATACCTTGGAAAAACTCTCATGAGGAAAAAAATCAACCTCCAAAGGCATCCATCATCCATTTATTATTCAATAATGAATCATTACAATACGTCCATGAAAGCCTTCGATGCCCTAGCCATAAAAAAACACCCCATGTGAAAAAAAAGCACCCACACATCTCATGCCATGCTTCGAACCTCAACAAATTTTAAACTTGGCTAACCTCAACAACTACCCTTGTGATTGCTTTTATAAAAACAAGCTCCCACAAAACTATGAATCAGTATTATATAAACCATGTGCTAAAATCACGTGCTAGCTAACCCCTTGACCCCGCATTTAATATTTGGTATTTTATTTAATTTCTTTCCCCAATATTACATAATTACATCAAATATAATGGTACAATGTTACAATACAACATCAAGTGGTCTCAATAATATTCTAAAAGAATCTCTACATGTTGCATGCCCATCTAGGTACAACATTTACATAATAAAATAAACTATTACAATTATATGCATTATTATGCAAGGTGTACAACACCTATTTCCCAACAATCTCAATATGCGAAGCCACAAAACTAATTATAAATAGGTAAGAAATAATATCATATGAAAATAACATAAACTTGATTTCACTTATGATGTCCATTCTATTACTAGGGGGTATGATATCGAATTTACTCTTCATTCAATCGAGTCTTTTAAATGTGGCATATATGATTTGATCTATTTATTGTCAAAGGATATGATGAGGTCCAATGAAGGACTATTCATCCATGCAAAATAACATCAAAACACATACATAACATAAAGATCACAAAATCTAACACATGCTTATTTATTTAATCTTGCATGATCATCACCAAGATTATGAATTCTCATTTTTTTATAAATGAACCCACTTGCATGTAGAGTGCAAAGTAACCTTAGAATTACACAATGCATTAATGACCTCTATATGTTATATTATTATTATCTCCCTTAGGATTTCACTCCACATCGTAGTTATTGTTCTCTACTCATAAATTCTATTTTAAACCACACATACACAAAAACACACACACACATATGTGTTTGTCCGTCTGCGTGTGTACACACACACACACACACACACACACACACACATATGGGTATGTGCACCAAGTTGTGGACCAAAAAGGGGGGCATAAGTGGACACATTTTTTCTGAAATTAGGTAAACCTGAACTTGGAATAGGCGTTTGAGGGTCATGCACTCAAAATAAGAAGATGTATAAAAAATAAAAATTGTAGTAATCTGAATCTAGTTTCTAAAACACTAATTTTTTAAAAAACCGATAAGGTTAAGAGGGTCAAACCTTGCGTGCATGAAAACATGTTCCTGATTTTTTTGGAAAAACATAACATAGCTGTTTCCGTGCACGACACAAAAGATATAGTTATATTCATTATTTTTTAAATCCCTTTGGTAGGATGATAGGTAAGAGTGAGATCTATAAGTTGTGTATTTTTTTGTAATTTTCCAATGATTATTTTTTTCTGTGATTTTTTGAAGTGATTGCATCCTGAAAAATTTGGTACCTGTTCGTGCGTTGGGAATAACTTGCATCAAAATAATTGAAAATGAATTTTTTTAAAAAAAGTGTATAGAATCAAGTGTAGAAAAATAATATGTAATTTATTTGTAATTTGATTAAGTATATCAAAAGTTATTAAAAAAATGGTAGACATATGTCTATGAGGACAATCAAGACACTGGTAAAGAAAATTAAAGTTTACTATGCTAATGTTG
>MU224951.1:1580859-1620737 GCA_018584345.1 Thuja plicata
TATATTATATGAAAACGTTAATATTATTATTATTTAACTTCTAAAATTATGAGAAAATAGTAAGTTTTTCATAAATATAATTATTTTTAAAATTATATATTTAATAATTTTTAATAATATTTTTTTTATGTATTCATATCAGTAAAACATATAATCTATTATTAAAATATATTAATATATAATTTTAAAATATATTTATTAAAAAATTATTATTATTTGCTTATATTTTTTTTAAAAGTTACATAATGACACTATTTAAATATTTTTTAACATATATTTTACAAATCTTAAATTATATAATATAATATAAATATTATTAAAATAAGTAAAATTTTATAAAAGATCAATAAAATTTAAACATTTAAATATTATTTAAAAAACTAAATACAGAATTTAATATTCTATATTTTATTTATTATTATTGTAATATGAGTATTATATATTTATAAAAATCGTTAAAATAAAATCGTTAAATTCATATTCTTGTCAAATCGGTACTTACTGGTCAGATATGGTTGGAGGAGTAAAGGTACCGTCTTAACGGACGGCTTTAACAGACGGTAAAGGTGCGGGGAACGAGGTGCAAATCCTCGCACCTTTAGCCATTGCCTTCTTATCAGGTTGAGCAGAAGCTAATTATACTTGTTTGTCAACTTGCCTATATTTTCCTACTTGTTAGGAGAAGATCTAGGAGACTAGGTTACAACGGTGGCATCCATTATGAATGGATAGATATTTTACCCCACATTAAAGTTTTTGGCATCCATGACATGGAAAGATTTTGAATTTGATAGGTATTTTGAAGGTTCCCTTTGGTTTTCAACATTATATATGAGATTTAGGAACATTTCCTAGTGGCTGGTCATCTATGAGTTTTTAAATATACTGTAGTGTGAGGAAGAAGTTCAATGTTGGAACATATTATGGATTTAGAATATATGGAGAAATTATTATTTTCAACATATTCATAAAAATTCACAACATTCTTATCTTTCTAGATATTAAATAGGATTTCTACTCAAGAAGCATTTCATATGTAGGTGAGTTTATTAAGGATTTTGACCCATTCTCCTAAGAGGGTCATGTACCAAGAAAAAATCTTAGGTCTAAGGGGCTTGAAGAAATTGTAGACCGATTTGAGACTACATGAGCTCTAGGATAAAACCAAAATATTTGCTGCCATGTGCTAGTTGAAAATTGGAGAGATCATTTGTCATTAAGCCTTTGGAATAAGAAATAATTAAGCGCTTCAATATATAATTATATAAGTAACACAAAGATTTCCACAATAACAAATCATGATAAAGTGGGTTAAAAAAATTAAAATCTTGGTTGGTTGATAAGTAGAAGGTATTATCCACAAGAAGTCAAATAGCGACATTGCTATCAGATTCAAGTGTGTAGTTTTTGAGTCAAACTCATTGACCCATGTTTCATGAGTAGTAGTTCACAAGAACTCATCTCTCATTAGAATGAATGAAACACATTATAACACTCATCGCATCTAAGTGATGCTCACAACGGTGAAGCATTGGGCCTTCTAGGAGATCACCCATTCAAATACTATTTCAACTCAAGCGCGCTTAACCATGTATTTTCCCAAGGTTAAACTCACTTAGCTTGTTACCCCATTACCAAACCTTCAACAAATGCTTTGCCTTATGAAACAATCATTATAGAGCCCTCATCAATTGATAATTATATTTTTTATTATATCAATTTATCTATAGACAGAATTTTAATAAATTTACACAAATTAAAAAAAGAAACTTTTTGTTACTCACATTTAAAAAATCTGTCCTAATAAATTTTGCAGGAAATTTTTTTTATTGATAATAGTACAACTAATAACGTCTTACAAAATTAAGAAGGACAAAACGATAGAATCATATTTTGATAGGAACAAGGTCTTTCTTGGTTTTCCTGGTTAACGTACTGGCAGGACAATATAAACTTTAAATGCAACTGACAAAACACTAAACCATAACAGGATGAGATCAAACTTGTTGGGAGAATTCCCCAATGCTATTAAGCTCTGTAAAGTATGTATTATTTAAAAGACTATTACAAAATCACAACCAACATTTTTTTTCTTGTTTTTTTTTAAAATTTAATTAGCCAGCTCTAACTTACCTTATATTATAGATAAGGTAGAAGCTGTAAGAACAGACCTGCCAACCAGATTTAGTTATACCAAATCTGAAATCAGACAATGATATGTCTAAAACTGGTTCATTTAGTTGATAGTGAAATAAGGAAAAAGTTTAGATATGACAAGACATGGAACTATAACTATATGGGTAGCGTACACAACTGATGGTTAAATGGTTTCTAAGTTAAATCTGGTCCTCATCAACTGGTATATGGCCCTACCTATTGAAGAGGGTTTTACATTACAGTCATGGAAAATGATGTTTCTTTTGAAATATGTGAAAATTTTGGATTTTGGTTTGTAGAATGTATTTAGATATTTATGTAGATGATTGTATTATATAAAAAAAATATGGTTATCTGGAGATTGTCTCCAACCTTCTGAGATGTATCTCAAAGACAGAGATATGTTTGTGGAAACTTTTCGATGCATGAGGTTCTTTTGGCTGTCATTTCTTGCTGTCTCTAAAGTCTCCTAATCAGAAATTGACATCTCCTGTTATAAAACATAGAACAAAACACGTTAAAAAGCACAAAAGGAAGACAAATAAATAAAATAAGCTTGCATAATGTTTCATGCTAATATTTTGAATGATACAAAAATTCATGCAAAGTTATAGTGATTGGATCTATTGACAGCATAAAGTTTTGAGAGGGACTTACAATTGTATGAGTGGTTTCCTTTCATTGTAATTGTCTAAAGGGAAATTATCGAGTTACTACTTACTTTTCGTGTATGACTGATTTACTATTCTTTTTTTTTTCAAAGTTCCACGTCATGATATTTTTTGACAGTTATTAAATTATATTAAAAAAGACATTACCAAGTGCCCCCTTCAATTTTTGAAAATTAGTTGTATCGATATTTGTACCAATCTGCAACATCTCCAAGGACCCTTGTCTCATGATAACTAAGAAAAAAAAAGAAAGATTTTGAACCAATTGTCAAAACTATATATAGAGATATTGTTGAGAGGGTAAGCAACTTTAGGTATCAATTTTACATTTTGTTGGTATCAGAAGTGAAAGATTCTGCCAAGATCAACAGATATAAAATGAAGCACACAATAATTACAGCAAAGTCGACCATAGATTCAATGCAGAAGTCGAGTACATATAGGCATAGAGTGCAACCAAGTCCAACCACAAAAGGAGGGATGAACTAGAGCGGTGGCAAAACCGTCCAAGAGACTAGGACGATGTGTCGAAATAAAATCGACACATCTCTAGTAGACTCCTAAAGGACGATGACTTGTGTAGACAAGTGTCCAAAGATAATGGACGACTAAGTAGGCTTAAAAAGCCTAAGTATAGTTTAATTAAATTAATTAAATACACTAAC
Source organism: Thuja plicata (assembly GCA_018584345.1). Lineage (NCBI taxonomy): Eukaryota > Viridiplantae > Streptophyta > Pinopsida > Cupressales > Cupressaceae > Thuja > Thuja plicata. Next base: position 1,584,353 of record MU224951.1, read on the forward strand.
ACCCCCCTTAAGCACAACTTAGGAGGACAAGATAACAAACGAGTACTAGCCTGATGAGGTACCCATGTACAATGAAATCCCTCATAAAGTAGAGAAAGATAGAAAACCCAATGGGAAAAAACTATCCTCCAAAAGAGATAAACAAATGAAGAAGCTTGTAAGGCCCCCCAAAGGATGATGATGCTGCTGATGTAGAATACACACCAAGAAGAACATGAGGCCCTTCCTGAAAATCTGCATGAATATGACTGTCATCTGCTGAATCATTTGAAGTATGAGGATTGGAATAAGGATATGAATGAGACAGACCTATATGGTGTGTAGCACCTGAATCTATAATCGTTTGAGCAAATAAGACCCTGCCTTTCAATTTCTCTTTGTCCTTAGTGATCTCCTAATTTGAAGATGATTCTTTGACAGAATCAGTTACCTCAATATTGTTCTTTTTGAGTAGAAAAGTGAGGTGCTCAATTTGGTTTTTCATGGATTGATGTTCTTCATGACTAGCTTTGTTGCAAAAGGAACATTTAACTCTCTCATGAGTAATTGATTTACTTTGTTGAGATGAGTTATCCTTTTTGAAGTTATCAATTTCGTCTTCTTTCTTCCCTTCTTTGTCCTTTTTGGTGTTCTTTTTCTCTCCTTTAGCATTTTGATGCTTTTCATTTCCTACAATTAGAGCTTGCGCCTTAGTAGATTTCAAAGTACCCATTTGAATTAACTTTTCTTGTTCCCTTGTAAGATCAACAATGAAGTTATCAAGTGAGGGCATATACCACGAGGCACCAAGGTCTCTTTTAGTGGAATAGAAAATAGAGACAAACATAGAAAATTCAAAACCTACCTTGAAAAGTACATAAATGATTAATTGATCCTCTTTCTTTTCAATTCCACAATCTTTTAATTACAACTTCAAATATTTAAATTTAGTGAAGAAGTCCTCTGAAGTTGAAAAACTAGAAGGACTAAGACCTAGGAGTTGATTCTCCAACCTGACTTCTGAGTTCATCAACTGCCCCAAATAGTTTGTTTAGAGCTTCCCAAACTTTGTTGGCTATTTTCAAGTTCTCAACATGGAATACTAATTCAGGAAATAGGTTTAAACATAGAAAGTGAAATGTTTGGTCACACTTATTGACATAATTTTCCTCATCCTTAGCTGCATTATGTTCTTTTTCTGTTCCCATTGTTACCCTATATAAGCCTGTATTCTTTAGTACAGGAATTAATTTCAGCTTCCAATCATGATAATTGAAAGGAGTTAGGGGTTGCATAGTCACATTAGGATCCATGCTGCTAGACTTATATAGTTGCTTTGTAGAATGCATAAATGAAGAATGAAGAGCACTTCATGAGGAAGTGTGAAAGATAGGAAACACACAACACCCCCTTGAGCATGTTTTCTCGTCACGAATCCAACCGACACACTAACACACTATCATTATAAAGTGTCATTTTTAGTGTTTTTTGTGGGTTTGATTACAACACACTCCTGTAAAGTGCCAAAAATAAGGGGAAAGATAATCAAGGGGGTGTTGTGTGTTTCCTATTTTTCACACTTCCTCACGAAGTGCTCTCCATTCTTCATTTTTGCATTCTACATTTAGAAACTATCTAAGTCAAGCATTTGGCTTTTTATGGTTAAACCCATCTCTTGAATTAGTATTTCATGTTTAGAACTTGAAAACACGCAACGGAGTTTGAGAGCTCTAAAGAAACTATTTGAGTCAGTTGATGAACTTAGAAGTCATGAGTTGGAAAATCAACTCCTAGGTCTTAGTCTTTCTAGATTTTCAACTTTAGAGGACTAGTATTTCATGTTAAGAATTTTAAGTTTAAACCTATCTCCTGAATTAGTATTTCATGTTTAGAACTTGAAAACACCTGATGAAGTTTGAGAAGCTCTAAACAAACTATTTGAGACAGTTGATGAACTTAGATGTCATGAGTTGAAAAATCAACTCCCAGGTCTTAGTCTTTCTAGTTTTCCAACTTTAGAGGTGTACGCGTGTCAAATTCGTAGTTCCTTCTCTTTCCAACGATGAGGGTTAGTAGCACCGGTTTGCAATGGGGAAATCACTACAAAAAATACTAATAACAAATACTTAACATATCAATAAAATATACAAGAAAAGAAAGGAAAACAAATGAATGCAAACCCAATTGCTTGAAGCTTCTATTGTCTCTCTCTACTCCTTCCGAAATGTTATTTTTGATACTCAGTATTGGTGTGGGCAACGTCTATGACTTGGGAGCGTTGAGAATTTTATAATTGAAATATGTGTGTGATCACAAGATGGTTTGAATGCTAGAATCAATTTGATAGAGTAATGGCGCATGTGAGCTTGAAATCCTAGATCCTTCAAATGGGTGTGAAGGGTTTATTATTGTAGACACCTAAATTTGATTATATAGATTCGTAATCTAATTTAGTTCCCTCCTAGGGCATTATTGATTAAATATTAAATATTAAATTAGTTTATGTCATTCCACTAGTTAATTAATTATAGTCTAAATTAATTATCTAATGGCAACCCATAGCTAGATAATTAATTAAATCTTCCCTTTTCTTCTATTAATTTAAATGAATATAATTTGTCTATTTAAATTAATTCCCAATTTTCCCTTTTGATTACATAAAATCTATTTAATCAATTTGAGCACATGGCTCATAACTTTAACCCCTAACTTAACCTATCTCAACCACCTAACCCATAGTTCTAACTCAACCCAACCCCTTCACACATAATAACCTCTCTTAATTAAGTAAATACCATTACTTACTTAATTTATCCCTCCACTCATTCTCTCTCCTCCCATCACATCCTCCTAATTTTTCCACTTGACCTCTAATCCAAGCCTAAATTACCCCTTAAGCATTTGCACAATCATAATCCATAGATTAAGAATCCTAAGCCAATGCTCAAGTCAAACTCATGTCACTTCATCTTAACTCCCAACTCCCTCTCCACTTGTCAGGCTTAAATGCCCTTAACTCCCAACCACATTCTTACACCTTTGTCCCCCACTTGCAAATATTGAGCCTCACAAAGCATTTAATGCTAAAGTTGACCTCTTTTCCAAACCCACGTGTCCCTTATGTGGCTCCTATGTGGATTCCACATAGGTGCCACCTCATCCAAGCCCTTCTCTTCCCTCCAAAAATCTACAAATAGAGCCCTTCTTCCAAGCATTTAGATCATCCATTGTTGTAGTGTTATCATGCTCATTTTATTTTCAAGCTCTTTCTCTTGCAATAGAATAGATTCATGTTAGTTGCATAGTAATTTCATGGTGTTAATAGCTTCATTATCCTTACTTGTTGAATCCATATTTTAAGTGTTTTTGGCATAGTGTTATTGATACTAAGTCTCACTCTTTGCATTCTTATGCATAGTGAGATAATGTTGATAGCATTATTGTTCTTGCATTTTTAGGATAAATCTCATGCTTATATCTAATATCATGTTCATTTTAGTATGGTTTCTCATCTTGCATATTTCATCATCTTAGATAATTATCATTTTAGTTGGCATTATCATCACTCTCACAAAAATCATTTTATGCATTTAGCATTAAGCATCCCTCGTTCTTTAAGTTGTCATCCTCATTTTGATCTAATGTGCTAGCTGAGAGCCATCAAAAAGATCAAAACTAAGGTCCTTGGAGATAGAGAACCATGAGACGCTCTTAAAAATCATTTCTTGTTTCTTCATCTTGATGTTAAAAATGGTTTTTGATCTAATGTTTCATGGGTATGATGTTATTGTTATGTTATTGTGATTGATAGAAAGATCTTGAGAATATCCCTCTTCTAGTAGTCCTTCAGGATTGCACAAAACTGTATTTTTTTGCAGGTGAGAGGCCTCTGTAATGGAGCTTATACTCAAGTTTTTCTGAACGGAATCATACTACAACCTTGATAGATAGAAAACCTACCCATTTATCTGTGGTGTATCTGTTATGGTGCAAGGGGGTTGCGTCATCCCCTGAAGCTACTCATCATAAGTGTTCCCCTGGTTTTTTGTAAAAAAGGTTTTTGGAGGTGATTACCAAAAACACTTTCCTTACACCTTGAAGGCCTTATTAAGTGTATAATTTTCCCATCATCTCCGCATGCAGCTTACCTCTTTTCTAAGAGGGACATAGTGCATGAGGGTCTAGAACATCAAGTTCAGTTAATTCTGAGTTCATGAGCCTATGACTGATACATTGAAGCCAAAATTTCCTTAGGTAGACTGCATGAAGTGTATTTATTGTGTTATACCAATGAAAATGGTTCAAGAACATACACTCTTTGTTGTAGAAATCTAAGACAAAAACAAGTGTTCGATGTGTGTGTTGTGCTTGAAAGAAAACTGAGAAATCATCCATCATCAAAAACCTGAAAACGTGTGTTTGTAAAAACCCTACTTGTTTCGAATGGGTTATCAACTTGAATTATTTTAACACATGATGTTTTCATCCTTAGGTGTTTAAGGACAATTGCATAATTATCTTGCTATTTAAGAGTCACGCTGCAAAAAATCATCCAAATTTGAGAAAACAAAGAAACCTTGGAGCTATCAAACAAATTTAAAGTAAAAAGTCAGAATTGGGTAAAACATTTTGGATAGCAAATTACTAATCATCTCAACCAATCAACTTGAAAGTGTCATCAAATCAAAATTGATTCTTGATCTTGGAGAGTTCAACATCAAGGGATAACAAATCCAAGAGATCAAAGTTAATCAAGAGTCTTCACCATAGGGATACATCTTTTCCTATCTAGACTCCCTTTAGACACATCTCATCTGGAACCATCAAACACAATTGGAACATTTGTTTATCTGAAGTTGTCAAATCTCAATCACAGTTGACTTGTAACTCAAAAGTGATTCAAGAATAGTTTCATGCCCGTAAGAACAAGGTCCTATAAATTAACAACTATTTGTAATTCCAACGGAGAAACTACTATAGAAACAAGAACATCTCGTGATCCATCACTGCAAGTTGACTCAACTCAACCAATTGATTCAAAATACTCTCTCAACATGAATCAAGAGGAGAATGAGTGGGCTAGGAACAAAAACAACAATGACAACAACAACACCAATCACGATAATGCTGCTCACAATGAAGAAGAAGAAGAACTTTCAGATGAAAGAGTACAATAAGCATTGCAAAATACTAGTTTTCAAAGGCTTATAGAGCGAGTGCTTGAAACAAATAAAGAGAGATATTTCATGACTCTAGCACAACAAGGGGTCAAGCTACCTCATGATTATGATGTCTCAATGCTCAAATAAAGTGAGGATGAGGTAAATCCTATAGGAGTATTAAGAAAACACATCCAATCCCTCCAACAACAACTTGAGGATATCAAAAGAGGGCCTTCACACAAGCAATACACTTTAGAAAACATTTGCCCTTATCTATTTGACAAAACTTTGAATATGATACCCTTTCCACCAAATGTAGAATTGCCTAAATTTGACAAATATATGGGTACAACAAATCCTCAAGACCATATTAGATAATTTTGCACCCTTAGTATAGAATTTAGCCATGAACCCACATATTTAATGCGATTATTTCCATGAAGTTTAGGTGGCCAAGCAATGGATGGTTCTCCAAATTGCCACCTGGAATCAGAATGTTTGAAGAACTGGTTAGTAAATTTGTTGGTCAATATTCCTACAACATTGAACATGAGATAACCATGCTAGATCTTTGCAATTCTAGACAAAAGGAAGGAGAACCTTTCTTGGCATACTTACATCGATGGAGGAAACTCTTTGCTAAGTATCCACGCACTATCCCAGAAAAGGAGAAGATGGCTATCTTTATAAACACATTAACTCGACAAATGAGCTTTCGCCTCTAGTTGCAATGTCCTATATCTTTTGATAAAGTGATTGAAAATGATATTTCCATTGAGGATGATTTAGTCAGAAATGGTGAATTGAAACTTTACAAGGACACTAAAAAATCTACTGGCAATTAAACGAATAACAACAACACTGAGAAGCCCAAATTTTTGACACGAAACAAACATGTTACTAATGATGGGGTTGTAGATAACAATAATGTGAAGCCTTTGCAAAATGTCTTCAATTTGTCAAACCCTCCAGTCAAGAACTATAATCAATCAGGAAGCACATCTCAAAGTAATCAGGACAAGTCAAAAGTTTTCCCATATCCCCTTAGGAGAAAATTTACACCTTTGGGAGAACCCCTCGATTCGGCATTGAAAAAGCTTTTGGATAACAAAATAATCACATTACCTAAGGCGATAGAATTTGAGCCAAGAGTCAAGCCCCCATGGTGGAATGAATCTCATTATTGTGATTATCATAGGAATCAAGGTCACAAGACAAATGATTGTATGAAACTAAAGCATACTATCCAAGATTTGATTGATAATGAAGTTATTAACGTTGATGGTCATAGAAAAAATGAAGAACACACAACCTTCAAATCTCCTTTCATGAGCCATGATAAAGGAGAATCTTCAAAAATCAATCATGAAAACAAAGCTAGTTTTTCCCATTCATATGACAATAATATCTTGATAATATTTCTGGTTTTGATGAAAGAGTTAATGTGGTTGTAATCAAAGATAAACCCGAGAAAGAATTTGCTAACGCAGTCACTAGAAATCAAAGCAAGATTATGTTGAAAGGGACAACTTCCAAGACTACATCCACTCAACGACAATATGATATCATAGATCAATTACAGAAAACCCCTGCACATATCTCCATTTTAGAGCTATTAAAACTCTCACCAACACACAAGGATATCCTAGAAAAAGCTCTATTGGAAATAAATGTGCCTGAAAATTTGGGTGTTGATCAGTTCCAGACCATGGTGGGACATTTAAATTCACCTCATTATCTCTCATTTTCTGAAGAAGATGATTTGTCTTTAAACCACCCTCATAATAATCCCCTTCACATTGGAGTCCTAATTCATAAACATCGAGTAAGACGAGTGCTGATAGATTAAGGGGCAGTATTAAATATTTTTACATTAAAATTAGTTCACGCAGTAGGATACTCTGAAGATGTTGTGGATTTAAAAAGAAAAATCACTATCAAAGCATATGATGATGAAGAGAGATATTCCAGAGGACTAGTAGTTTTACCAATCAAAGTGGGACCAATTGAAAATAATGTAGTGTGTCAAGTCCTTGACTTGAATCTATCCTACAACATTCTCCTAGGTAGACCATGTATACATAAGATGCAAGCAGTGGCATCTACCTATCATCAATGTCTCAAGTTTCCTTTTGAAGGGCAAGAAATAAGCATTCCTGGTGACTTGAACCCTTTTCAATACTGCAACACCATGAAACTAGTGACAGATGTCCTCGTCCCGCATAATAGAGAAGCTGGTGGTTCCAACTACACAAATACAAATGTTCATCAAGAAGCCTCAAAACCTTCATTCTCAGATAAAGGAAAGACTAAAGTAGAGTATATACCTAGTACCTCAAATAATGTATAAAATGTTTCCGCCCTACCAAGCATGATGAAACACTTGAATCTAAAGGACCAAGGAATGGGAGAATATTCTTTGTCAATATCAAATATGCCAGTCTCACCTAGATCTTATGGAATCCCGTCACTTACTACATATAAAGATTCTCAACCTAAGACAATGTTTGATGAAACCTTTATTCAGGGACCAACCAAAGCAGAACAAAAGTAATATCAGAGTATATTGGAATGGTTGTATAAAGAAGAAGACCAAGAAAGCAACTCCCAAAGTGTGCTAGCTATCACCATTCCCACTGAGAAATATGGAAAAGGACTTCAATTCCTACAACAAATGGGATATGATGGGACAGGTCCCATTGGTTAAAGAAAAAAAGGTATCATCGAACCCATGGCAATCACATTCAGAAATAACAAGGATTAAAGAGGAATAGGATATCAAGGGGAAATAAAACCCTTTTGGAGATCCAAGAAAGAACAAATGACAACAAGACACCTTGAGGAAAAACAAAGAAGTGATGATTTCCACAGACAAAAGAAAGAAGAAGCTACCCATAAAATCTACGAGGAAATCCACAAAGTGCAGGCTTGTAGCTATTCAGATTCAAATTAGTGGGAATGAGATTCTTGCATTGATGAAGACTCTTGTGAAGAAAAAGATATTGATGTGGTTCACACCTATGCACTCATATCCAAGGAGGGACAAAGTTCTAGGTCTAGGCCAGTTGAACTTGATCCATTACATACCGACAATGTCTCTAATGAGGATAATCCGATGACAAACTATCAAGATAGCATAGGAGAGAGTTCTATTATTGACCTTGTTCCCCTCTCGGAAAAGTTTGACCAATTTTCTATCAGAACCCTAACCATACTTGAAACAACCCACCCTAATGACCCTTTATCGTTAATTCATCCTGAACTTATTGATTGGGATAATACAGGGCCAATTGAGATCAACATCTTCCCAAATGACCATGCCATTGCTCTGTTTCTCAATGTTGAAAGATGATGGATGACTAAGTAGGCTTAAAAAGCCTAAGTGTAATTTAATTAAATTAGTTAAATACACTCACAAGAAGCACAAGTCAAAGATATACAGATAATTGATGTTTAGAGAGAAAAATATAGGGTACAAAATCCCAAATTATTTTTATTGCACGTCAAAAAAATTTAAATCTTAGAAGACAACCAAACAAAAACATACCATCCTCACCAATTATACTTAAAATAACTTGAAATGAATAAGTGTTTTGAAATTTTACTCGACAAACAAAATCTGAATCAAATTTCAGATCTAGTTGTAATACAAGTGCATTCCTCTCCAGTAGCTCCCAAACACCATCTCCAAATGGACAAACCTACAAATTGTATAAATTGAACCTCCAAACACATCCTTTTTTTCCCACAAATTTTGTATTATATGATTGATCCTACTTTTTACATAGTGAAGAGAGACAATCCACCACAATCAAGTACTTTCACCATTTTCACTCACAATCTCCACTATAATGTTATTATTGAAATAAACACCGAGACAACCTCAATGTATCCTCGTTATTTCTTTATCAAGTGCAATCCTAACACTGGATTTTAGTCAAGCTTTGGTTATTTCCCACACAAAATAGCATGACTATAAAAACACAAATCGACAAATTTAATGTGTTTTCATCAACTTTTTTGCATATTTACAGTATTGTGGTGGCGGATTATGAAGATCAGACCAGTGAAAGTTCATTCTAGTATACAAAATTAGGTTTTCGTATGAACGTATACTATGATACTATTTTGTGTGAAGAATAGTCATGTCCTTTTAGTCATACAAACAGCCTTTCACCAATTTATTTAAGATACAACACACCTTCCCCACACCAAATTGACTCTTACAATTACATTTAAAGGTTGAATGATTTGTAGCTTGTGGGTCATTCCAATTTTTTAAATGCTAGAAGGAACCTGTTGTAAAACCTCAGTGGAAAACTTAAGCGATATATGACCCACCAAGTCTAAAGTGCCTTTCAAAAATAACCCATCAAAAAGCCTGAGTATAAGTGGAGAATTCAAAGTTCGTCAGCAGAAATTCTCTCAATTTATGTTATCCAGTTTCTCACAAACTCTTCACAAGTATATTTTATTTTATTTGACCATGTTGCATGAATTTTTCAGCTAGTCTGAGTCAAATCATATGACCTCATGCTAATCAAGTGCCCCTGATATTCCACACAATGACATGGAATATGTAGTCATGCTGACCGATAAATACTAATGTTCAGCTAATCCTAGCTAAAACCTCTTACATAATCAAATTATTCAATGGATTTCAAATATTGATTTATCACATTCAAAATGGCACTTCACCAGAATAAATGCAACAGCAATGTGTAACTGACTGAGAGGACACACAATCATATTATTATTTTTAAATGGTGTATGACTGCAAAATAGTAAATCCGTCAGAAAGTTGTAGCTGGAAAAATTCCCAACTAAGGTGGAGGGCAACATCAACATAGAAGCTACAGTTAATCATACCACTTGACCAGGCATCATTTTTGACCTGACAAAAACCAACAACTGCTTCATAGATAGTAACATCACATATGAATCATAATATTATTCAAGTGATTCGGTTGACTGTTCTACCATTCAAAACAAGATAAAAATGACAATTAGTCAGGTATTACAAGGATATCTGACTGCTCTGTTTTGCTATTGAAAACATTGTAAAACATAACCATTAGTCACTTATTACCCACGCCTAGGGCATGATACACTTCCCACAACTGTTTAGGCCTGCCTAATGGCAAGAAAGATGTAATGGCCAAACACTGTGAACTTATTTGAAATGTTCAAACATCAATTCACGTGTATAATTTCATGGAAACCATCGATAGTCTTCTCATAATATTGGGCCTTTTCTTTTCATTCCCCTGCAAAACATGCTCCTAAAGATTATATGATACGTCTTTTCATAGTATTGGATCTTTTATTCTCATTTCTCCTTACAAAACATGCTTCTTAGGATCTAGGGAGTTCTACTATTATATTTCTCGGCATGAATCTAAGTAGTTCTACTATTACAATTTCTTTTGACTTATATTGGTTAGTCCCAACCAACTCCTATTTCTATTGTTCAACTTTTTGTTTCCACTATTCTTATTAATACTTGGACTCTAGCCTACCATTTGTTTGCTACCAAGAAAGTTGATCAATGATCATTTTATCTTTCTAGATGTTCCTTTATTAGTATTATGTCTTTAGATGGGGCACTCTCTAGGGAAGCGGCGCCATCTCCCACCTCCCACTCCCTACCTTTCTTGAATGAAAAACTTAGAACATCTTCTGAATAGTTGTTCAAGTCTTCCAAAATTTGTCTCAATAGCATACCAAAGCAAAAAGTGTGAGATTGAATCAAGAAGAGTCGAATATTATTTAAGTTGGATTTTTGAATCATATTTCATGATTGATAATTCAATTGATTTTATGTTTTTTTTGGTAACTTGAGAACCTAATTGTAATTTTTTTTAAGGTCCCATCTCAAATCTTATTGTATTGGATTTGATCTGTTCTATGCTTTGTAATGATTTTGTAAAAACACAAATAATAATTCAAATTAAATATATCCGGTCTAACTAGTTTTGGGATATACCAACCTATCATCTCCTTCATGCTTACAAGGCCATCACCATCAGTTTATCATGATATATTAACTACGTCGTAGTTCTAAGTCATTTTAAATTAGAAATTTGAGCTTAAGAGAATATTCATGATGCAGATTTGTGATATGGAAACCCGCGAACAATATGGATGAATCCAAACAAGGACCTATCTAATTTCAATGTACTTATCTACCTAATTTGAAATTTGTTATACTTATTTATTTCCTGCTACATCATAGATGGAAATGAAGGCAACAGTGTCAAAACATGTGGCAAGAAAACCCTACAATGTAAACCTAGAATGCAAGTCCAACAAAATAGTTTTCACATGTATGACTGTAGATTGGATTTAGGTAAATCATTGCAATGTCATTTGACCTCGAAAATTGTATAAAACACAATTTAATAAAATGTTTGAAGTCGATAATCTAGTTTTGAAAATGGTTGCCTGGTTACAGGCTGACTATCATGTAATAAAAAAAATGTTATAAACATTTTTATAGACTTGTATGTGAACTTTGCTTTTTAATTGGATAAGGTTGCATGTGATTCTGGATCTGTTTTGGAGTTCTGTGATTTTGTTTTCTGTCATAGTTTAAGTTTTGTCTTATGGTGATGAGGTTTTTTAATTTTGTTTGTGGGAGAGAATATTTGTTTTGAAGATTTAGTCGTGCTAAAAAATATTTGTAAAGTTTGTTGTGGTTAAAAGAGAAATTATATATTTTTAGTATCTGTTTTCTTTCTTCTTGATAATAGATCATGGGGTGTGACCTGAAATGTTGATGTAAAACAATTCTACACAGTTGAAACAAGAAATTATGTGCGACAAATGTACTGAATTTTGAAATCTAATGAGTTTAATTATATTTTCACCAAATTTCTGTTGAAGATTATACAAATTTGAACTCAGAGAAAATAAAATATGTCGGCAGTCTTAGATAATGCCAAGTGTAGTATTTGTAATGTAAGACATTTTTGATATTAAAAGAAGCATAACCAGGGTGCTGTCTTTGTAATGTAAGATGTTGACATAATTCTTTATAACAATTATTGAGTTTCATGATTAGTGAGAAACAAGATAATTCAATTATAATTAAAATTACAAGGCTTGCATTTAAATATGACAAAAAAAATCAATAGATAAAAATGAACTGTTCAGTTGAAAAAATATTTAAAAAATAAATTTGTGAAACAAAATTATTATAACACTCATATGACAGTCTGATCTATAATAAATATAGATATAAAATAAGATAGATCTATCTCATTAAAAAAATTGATGGAAATCATATTTTAAAAACTTATATATACAATTCAACTAAAGATCACAACATTAATTTACAACTACTTATACTAAATATAAATTGAAATATATTTTTTCCTTTCTATATCTTCTATTAAAAAAAATCATCGCCAGCCAAAATTTAAAGTTATATGTGCTCATTTGATGGTCAAGTCTAACTGCTCAAAATCAAATCATATAATTTGAAGTTTGACTATTGAATTATATATTCTTAAAAATAAGATTGGTTACTTGTTGAAGTGGTATAATTGAATTGAAGCTACTTTGTGGGTCTTATTCAGCCAGACTGTAAGTTCATGGAATGTAGTCATAAAGTGTTTTCAGACATAGTTGATTTATCATGTGTCCTCCTCTTAATTTGTGTGGACACTGTTGTTGTATCTTATTGATGTGACATCAATATTTATATTCCATTGAATGTATTTTATAGCCTGCGGTTCTTATCTGGTTGAGCACAAGCTAATTATATTTGTTTGTCAGGAGATCTAGGAGACTAGATTCTAAGGGTGTCATCCATTATAAATGGATAGATATTACCCTACAATTTTTTTGGCATTCATTGCTAAGAAAAATATTTTGAATTTGATAGGTATTTTGAAGCTTCCCTTTCATTTGGAACACTATACGAGATTTAGGACATTTCCTAGTGGTTGGTTATCTAGGAGTTTTTTTAATTTAATGTGGTGTTGGGAAGAAGTTGAATGTTGGTGGGATGATTGGATCAATTTTGAATATTGTCATCATGAGCTTTGTATGATGGAGTATGAGATTCATAATATCTATGAACATTCTAGTATCTACCATGTCCACACTCTCGTGAAAGGGATTGGTCTCTTTTAACAAGATGATGGGAGGTTAGAGGTACTTTCAGAACTCTAAATAAGTGTACATTCCCCTGGTGATCAAGAAGCGCGTCAAGGTGGACAACTTCAAGTGCAACTTTATTAGATTACACTTATAGCTTTTTAAATATTTTGGAACATATCATGGATTTAGAGCAAACATGGAGAAAAAGATATTAACAACATATTCATAAAAAATCACACAATTCCTATCTTTCTAGATACTAAATAATATTCCTACTAAAGAAGTGTGCCATATGTAGGTGAATTTATTAAGGATTTTGGCTCAATCTCCTAAGAGGGTGATATGCCGAGAAAAATCTTAGGCTTAAGAGGCTTGAAGAAATCATAGATCCAATTTAAGGCTGCATCATCTCTAGGACAAAACCAATAGAAAGGGTTGAGTGTTTCCAAATGTCCATAGAAAGGGTAATATAATTTAGAGACTATTAAGTGAATCAATCTAAAACAAATAGGACTATCCTAGTATAAGACAGCCAAGGCAAAATGAGTAAGCTTTGACTTGATGATAGTCATCTAAACATCATTATCATGTGCTAGTTTAAGATTGGAGAGATCATTTGTCATTAAGCCAGTGCACCATAAGTAAATAAGGTGAAGTCTAAATGCATCCTTTGAGAGGCTTATAATTGTGAAACCCAATTTTGTGCAATATTTCTATAGGAGAGGAACCAATCGTAATTTTAAAATATTTAAAATTCTAGTCAATATAAATCTACACTATGGTTTTGTGTAAGGCCAAAAAATAAGACTTTTTGGTGGCTCTTGAAGAAAGGTTTGGGAAAATATATTTGGTCACTTGTTCAAGTTGGCTTCCATGTGTATTTCTTGTTCTGTTGATCCACCCTATCCCCATCCTTTGCAATTTTTTCCTTCATAGGAAAATATTTGCATCTCTAAGGAAGAAATTGCACATCCCATAACACTTCCTTGAACATGGATCCAAATCAATTAAAGATTGTTTTTTTTTTCCCCAGAAGAACCATTTGATTGTAAATATATTTCTAGATTCAACTATGTAGTATTTTTTACATCAACATTTCAAATCATACTCCATATCATCCATCATCAGGATGAGAGCTCCAAGAGAACAAAAGAGTGATGGATGGGGACTACATTCTCAACCCCTTTCTTCACCTTCAATAGATAAGGGTGAAAATATAGAACCAATTTTTTTTTAGAGGATGACTCTAAGCCCTGTGGATGATAATTCTAAGAACTCCATTTCTCAAGCAAGATGTCCTTGCAAGTCACCATAAATGTAGGGTTTTGTGCACACCCCCTTATTATTTGAAATATAGTATATTAGGCATTCTTCTTGAGAACTTGAATGCTTCTAGAAGTGGGTTTTCTTCCCTTCGATATTGATTTTCTTTAAGCATTGGGTTCTCTTTCATAATCCATAGGGTCCTCTTCTCCAAATATGAGATCTTCTTGATGATCTAGTGACTCTACATTTGAGTTATGATCCTTTTGTTTTCTTGGGACAAGTCAAGAGAAAACTCTTTTGACAATAATTCATCATTGAATCCAATAGTGCAAATTTTTTAATAGTGTGATCATTCTTCATGTGTGTATCTTTTACGTCTTTTTCTCAATTATCTCAATGACCTTTAGTGTCTTTTTTATGACTCAATAGCCAATATTCCCTATTCTCTATATCTAGCTTCAAATTTTATAATGTAATAGTTCCCTTTATAATAACATAATCACAATGTGTCCTACTCTTTTTTATTCCTTCTCCATTTTCATATATGATTTACTATGCGTTTGCACCAATTTCACCCTTTTAGTTACAGTATTCATGGTGTTACGTAGCATATAATGGTATGTATATTATGACAATGTTTCTCTTAAATACAACTAGAACTAACACCATTTTGGGCCTCACTCTTTTTTATGATGTTCTCCTCCTTGAAACATTTTGTAGTTTAAGTCACACTAGCAAAAGATTTGAGTTATGCCAACTATTAACATATTCAATGATTTGAGTTTGTATCTTCGTGGAATCTCATTTGTAAAAATCAATTAGGCCTTCCTTCAAAAATGGTCACATGGGAAGCTAATTCTCCGTATAGTTATGTTAACACAATTTTATTCTTGCTATGCTCATTTGACCCTCCAAGTCAATTGTATCATGTCATGATAGTTATTCCAAACCACATAAAAATTGTTCTTTAAGAGACCAACATTGTGGTTATTAGACCTAAATCTAATACCTGTATCTATTATCCCAATGACCGATTATATAGCTACCATTAAATATCTACCATTGGTGGTCAAGATTTCTTCTCCATTAGATTCAATAATCGCCTCTCACTAGTATATCATAGATGGTGCATCCACTTGATAGAGGTCATCATGGTTCCAAAGGGTAGCAACTAAGTTCCTAACCACCTATGTGTGCTACTTCTATGCTATACATTTCATATCTCTTGTTGTTCTTGTCAAGAAGATGATGCATTCATTATAATATATCTTCCTTGCTTCCTCTCATCCATTATCCTTTTATAAATTCTCCCAAGTTTCATTTAGTTATAATTGCATAAGAATTGAACACGTGGTTGTATACATATGGTCGTACTCCCTTTCTAAATATGTTTTGGCTCTTAATGAATAAGACTACTACTTTTGAATTTTATTGTTCATGTCTTGACTCAAAAAGTGCCTCTTAGTTTCTTAATGTATTTGTGTTTGTCTACTTATGACCCTTGGATAGAATAAAATTATCTATGCATATCACAAGGTTGTTGGTGATGAGACTATCAATTGAAGGAATTATATGTATAGGTAAAGTAATTTGAGTCACCCTACCACAAAAATTTCCTATTCATGAATGCAAATTTATTGCAGCTAAAGAGAAAGATACCTAGTGATTGATCTTTCATGTATCACCCTATTTTCTATTTCCCCAACCCTATGTCACTTGTTACCCTTACCTCTCTTTCTAATATTAGAGTCTATATAGTTTGTGGTTCAATTTGGATAGTCACAAGCTCAATCCCCTATAGTGTAGACTTGATTTCATTTGTGAAACTCATTTACTATGCACATCATCAATCTATTAGCATATGTATCTAAAAGCTCATTAGCCTTCACCTTCATAGTAGCATATCTTGTTAAGGTGGTGTCTAGGGACACCATTTAGAAATTTGTTGACTTGACAGATGAACAAGTTCTCTTAGATCAAACCCCCTTTGCTAAGCTAAATCAACGTTGATGAGAAGTGACAAAGCTACAATATGTGGAAATCTAAATGACCTGTATGACGATGTGTTAAATTTAATTTTTTTATTGCCCTTTGAAAATTAAAATGCATTTTAATGATTTTCTCCTATATGAAATAATTGCACATTGAATGTCTTTAGGTATACTATGACGTATTAACATTTTCAATGAATGTGTTACCATGTCATAAAGTCTGGTACAAAGGGGTACAAGATTAAATAAAGCTTATGCCACTCAAAAATAAACCGTAAGGATACAATTGTAGTCTCAATGCAAGGAGTAGTTGTGTGGAAGTAAGTGATGCAATAATGCCAAGTAAATAGTGAATGAGAGTAAGTGCAGAAATAAATCAAAATAAATAGAGATGTATTAAACCCAACACAAAATAAATATTATTGTATTTTGAAATTCTATCAAAATAAATACAGAATCAAATAAAAATGATATGAGTATGTAAATTTCATCATTGTTTAGATATCCCATATCTATATAAAACTTTATTTGTAAATTCAAATTTTAATTCTGATATATTTCTATTTTTTACCCTCTTGTAACCATGTTGTATTATAGCAAATGGAAATGAAAATTTTAAAATTTATTTCATTCATTCATAATGATTTTCAAATATATTCAAAAATGCGAGAGATGGTACGAAAAAGCTTAATCAAATTTGAAGGGTAGTATTTGAGTTTCATATAGGATTTTGGGTGGCAAATCTCAAACCTTTTGTTATTAACTAAATGCAAAGAAGCGTCATGTAATAGAACATTCATTTTTAAGATCATTAATAGCTACAAATAAATGCATTCTGATCTTCATACAGTTCAGCAATAGTAAGAGATATGAAGATTTTCATTCTCACATTAAACTCAAATAAACTCCATTGTACTTTTTGCAGTCTGTAGTTTCTGGTGGCATTTAAATGCTGGTCCAAGAAAGTTAGGCTTATAATAAGTTTTTAGGAATTTTTCAGTAGAAATTAAATGAATGCCTTTTTTGAGCATTACAACTTTTGAGTTGGAAATTATATTATAGGAATGGATTTGATGATATATTACCAAATTTAATTAGGTGCTGAGAATTCCATCTTGAGCTTTTAAAGACTAGCACTAAAAACATTATGTATTCATTTTTTTTTTTGGGGGGTTTTTTCTTAATTGATGGAAGTTATGGAATGACCAGTTTCAGTAATCTACTGAATATTTTATACAATGGTTTAATCAATATATAGAGAGTTGGTTACATAGTTGGTTGTTAATTGAACTTTGGCTAGGACAATTTCATGTTTAGAAATTTATCTCAAAATTTGTAAATTGAAATTGTTTCATTGTAGGTTAGATCTACAAATAGGAAAGTGATAAGTGTGCACAAATAAATCCATATCGTTGAAATGATTTATATTAAAATATGACAATTAGAAATTCACATGCCTTTGTACCTCTATTCAATATTTGGGAAAGAGGCGTTTGAAAATATTTGTTTGAAATGTTGATAAGAGAGGGTCATGTTATCCTTCGTCAAGCCCCTAGATGGACATGACGAAGGATAACATGACCCTCTCTTATCAACATTTCAAGCAGATAATTTCAAACACCTCTTTCCCAAATATTGAACAGAGGTACAAAGGCATGTGAATTTCTAATTACCATATTTTAATATAAATCATTTCAACGATATGGATTTACTTGTGCATACATATCACTTTCCTAGTTGTGGATCTAACCTACAAAGAAATAGTTTCAATTTACAAATTTTGAGATAAATTTCTAGACATGAAATTGTTCAATTATCAACCAACTATGTAACCAACTCTCTCTCTCTCTCTCTCTCTCTGAAATGCTTCTTAATAAACATGTGCTATTCTGCCTAATAAATAAGCATATAGGATGACACTGGTAGAGAATGAGGAATTCAATAGACATGTGCAAGATTTGTTGTAGAGAGGGTTGAAAAGAGAAAGTTTGAGTCCATGTGCACTGCATGTAGTGTTAGCACCTAAGAAAGATGGACAATGGAGGATGTGTATTGATTCAAGAGTTATCAACTAGATTGCAATTAATTATCATTTTCCTTTGCCAAGGATGGATAATTTGATGGATTGTTTGAAAGGAGCCAAGTATTTCACCAAGGTAGACTTGAAGAGTGGATATCATCTGATTAGAATCAGAGAAGGTGATGAGTGGAAGACTGTATTTAAGACAAATGAAGGATTGTATACGTGGTTGATAATACATTTTGGATTGTCTAATGCACCTATTACTTTCATGAGGCTAATGAATGAAGTCCCGAGGAGATTCTTGGGTAAGTTTTTCATTGTGTATTTGGATGATATCTTGATTTTCAGCAAGAGCATAGAGGAACATTTGATGCATGTTAAACAAGTATTACAGAGGTTAATGGAAGAAGTTACGAATAAACATCAAGAAGTGTACTTTCATGAAGGAGGAGTTAGTATACTTGGGATTTGTAAAATTTGTTGAAGGATTGAAGATGGATCCTAAGAAAGTGAAAGCCATTGTTGAGTGGCCTACACCGGGGCATGTTGGAGAGGTAAGATCATTTCATGGGTTGGCTAGTTTCTATCAGAAGTTCATCAAGAACTTTAGTTCAATATGTGGAGCGATGAATGAAACTATTAGAGGAGATAGACAGGATTTCAAACGGACACATGAAGCACAAAGGAGTTTTGCAATATTGAAGTAGAAGGTGACAGAACAATCGATGTTAGATTTACCTGATTTCAATAAGGTATTTCAAGTAGACTGCGATGCTAGTGGAAATGCAATTGGAGCTGTCTTGACTCAAGAAGGAAGACCTATTTCTTATTTCAGTGAGAATTTGAATGATGCTAAGAGAAGGTATTCAATGTATGGTCAAGAATTCTATGATATAATCCAAGCTTTGAAGAAATAGAGACATTATTTGTTACCTAGGGAGTTTGTACTATATACTGATCATCAAGCATTGAAGTATTTGAGCAACAAAGGTAAGTTGAATCAGAGACATATGAGATGGGTTGAGATTATGCAGAGCTATACATTTATGCTGAAACATAAGAGTTGTGTGTCAAATAAATTTTTTGATTCTTTGAGTAGGAGAAGGACTTTGTTGACTGAGATCAAGATTACAGTATTGGGATTCGATGAATTGAAGGTCTTGTATGAGGAAGATTCAGACTTCAGTATACCTTGAAAGTCGTGTAAGGAACCTATTGTTGTATATATAATTAAGTGGTTATATTATTTCATTTAGGATGGTATGTTATTCAAAGGTAGCCAATTATGTATACCTAGGATTTCCATGAGAGATACTCTGATTAAGGAGAAACATATTGGAGGTTTAGCGGGACTTTTTGGCATTGATAAGACAATAGCTTTGATAAGTGAGAATTACTTTTGGTGACAAGTTCAAAAGGATGTTAGGAATTTTGTACAAAGTTGTAAGGTATGTCATTTTGGAAAAGGTAGTCATTACAATGTGGGGTTGTATACACCTTTGACAGTACTGGTCAGATCTTGGGAGGAGATTAGTATGGATTTTGTACTTGGTTTACCTAGAACACATAGAGGCTATGACTCAATCTTTGTGGTTGTAATCAGATTTTATAAGATGACACATTTCATTCCTTGTAGGAAGACTACAGATGCAGTTCATGTAGCTAATTATTCTTCAGGGAGATTATGAGATTACATGGATTACCTAAGAGCATTGTTTCAGACATGGATAGTAGGTTTGTTGGTTATTTTTGGAGGACGCTTTGGAAGAAGATTAAAGATGATTTGAAGTTCAACTCTACTTTTCATCCACAAATTGATGGACAAACAGAGGCTGTGAACAAGAGTTTAGGGAATTTTTTGAGGTGTTTAGTTGGAGATAAGCCTAGAAATTGGGATTTAATTTTTCCACAAACAGAGTTTGCTTATAAAGATTTAGTAAATAGGAGCACAGGGAATACACCATTTGAAGTAGTTATTGGGTTTAATCCTAAGGGAGTAGCAGAATTAAGGGATATCATTCATGATGTTAAGAAGAGTGTTGAAGTAGAGGAATTTGTTGAGGTTATGAGATCATTGCATGACGGAGTGAGACATCATTTGGAGGAAATGAACCAAGTTTATAAGAGGAGAACAGACCTAAAGAGAAAATGTAAGGAATGACAGGTTGGAGATGAAGTTTTGCAGAAGGGTATATTTCCTGTTGGTACTTATAACAAGTTGAGGATGAAGAATTTTGGTCCTTGTAAGATCTTTAGGAAATTTGATTCAAGGAATGCATATTAAGTGGACTTACTAGAGGACATGGATAAATCACTAGTCTTCAATATTGTATATTTGTATGAGTATCATGAATCATATAGCAGTAGAAGTGAAGGATCAAATGTTGGGAAACAATATCCTAAGAAGCAGATGGAACAAATAGAGCATATTTTGGATAGCAGAGTTGGTCGAAGTACAAGAGGTAAGTAGTATATAGAACATATTTTCAAATGGAAGGACAGAATAGTGGAGGATTCTTCATGGATTTCTCAGGCTGAGGTTGACCACTTTGGTTTTTATTTGGCCCCAAAAAGTGAGAGGCTCACTTTTTAAATACCCCACGTGTTTGATGTAAGAGCATCTTGGGATCTTAGCAATATTGCATCAAACAAAAATATTTATTTTCCAGTTTGATTAGTCTGGTATTTCTGTTAGCGGTCAATCTGTGGTTTTTCTTTTGTGTTGTGATCACTATTGTGTGTTTGTGGCTTCATGTTGGACCTTATCCTATGATCGCACATCATTTGGATTAATTGCACATGATATTTTGCAGATTATTTTCTTGACTGTCTTGTTCTTCATTTTCCCAGTTAGTCATTGTGTTTTTTGATTATTTTTCGATCTTTTGATGGGAATCTTTGTGCCCGATCATGCCATCTCATTGTTATATTTGAGGCTGACTTTATTGTATGATCACATCTCTTATTTCTCACATTGGAGGCTAAACCTGATGATTTTAGGGTCCTGGCCTATTTGTTGTAACATGTTTTCTCAATTATTGGGAAATGTGATCTTTCCTAGGCCACCTGATGTTGTGATTGCTTTATAAGCTCATGGACTTGTTCCTAAAGGGAAGTTGATCTTCATAAGATAATTTAGCTTTAGTTCGACTAGGGTTTTGTAAGGATTTTTAGATCATAATAAAGCATGTATGCTTGGCATGTAAGACTGCATGTTGTGCATTTGTTGTAAATAATTTTTTGATAATAATAGAAGGATGATCTCTCATTTTCTATCCATCTTGGCTTATTTCTTTCATTATATTGTATTTGTTGCAAGGATTGGACTGATCTCCTTGAGGTTTCTCCATCCTTGACTGCATCATTTTGGGGCCTTTATAATTCATTATGCTAATTTAGGCACTAACTTAGGTGCTAAAGGTGCTAATTTGGGTACTACATTAGCTGCTAAGTTAGGCGCTACTATTTTAGGTGCTAAGTGAGGTTTAAAGTAGACACTAATTTAGGTGTTAAACTAGGTGCTAATTTAGGCGCTAAGTTAGGTGCTACTAAAATAGGCACTAATTTAGGTGTTAAATTGGGTGCTAACTTAGGCACTAAATTAGATGCTAAATTAGACACTACTAATTTAGGAGCTAATTTAGGTACTAATTTAGGCACTAAATTAGGCGCTAAATTAAGCAATGAATAACACCTTTTTTTGGTGCAAACAACACCAAAAATAACGCCGTCCTAAAAAATAGCGTTGAATTTTCAAAAAATTGGAGAAAAATACATTGAAAAAGTGGGTGGAAGAAAAAAAGGGAGTTAATTTTCTGTTTTGTTGTAGTGTATCAATCAAGAAAAAAATAGAAAGATTATTTTTCTTTGTCAAAGAAAGAGTGCATAAACAAATTTTAGATTTGTTGGGATTTAAGGAAGGAAAACTACCTTGTTCATACCTAGGGATGTCTTTGGATAAATCTTAAGAACCACTAAGGTATGGAATGCAATAGGAGAAAATATGGAAACAAAAATGAAATCATGTAAAGCTAAGTGGTTATCTTGGGCAGGAAGAATCACAATGTTGAAGGCAACTTTATCAGCAATGCCAATCTATTTAATGTCATGTATTTCACTTTCAACTGGAGCTTATGTCAATTTAGTGAAGAAGATGAGAACATTTTTTTGGCAAGGTATAAATTTGAAGAAAAAATATGCTTTAATTTCATGGGATAAAATATGTAGACCAATTAAATCAGCAAGAATGAGAATTAAGAACCAATTATTGTAGAACAAAGTGTTGAGAGAAAAATTATTTTGGAAACTTCATAAGGAGCTAGAGCTTAAGTGGGGCCAAGATTATAAAGGGTAAATATCTTACACATTCAGATGACTTAGAAATATTCAGAATGCCCAACTTTCCTAGGGGTTCACGTATATGGAACTTCCTGTCGAAATGCAGTGATGTTATATTAAGACAACTCTCATGGAATATAAGAGATGGCAGGAAAGCATTATTCTGGAAGGACTCTTGGGGAGGCTATCCAATTATTGATAACCAAACAAAAATGGACTGAATAAAACATATTTATGAACAAGTTTGGGGGTTCCATGTCAGGTATTATATTACTTTAGATCCAAACAACTCTCTCATATGCTATTAAAAGGATTTTGAAGATTTAAATTTGCCACCACAAGAGATCAATAAACTTAGATTAATATTGGAGAACATATATATTTCCTTTAAAAAATGTCAGTATGAAATTATATGGAACATATTCATAACAAGAAATTATAATGCCAAAGATGGATATAGGATTATTTCAAAGCAGCAAGGAGTGAATGATACAAAAATTCCAATCTATTTATTTTGGAACAAATTATGTATGCCAAAATGGGTATCTTTACATGGGAAAATTTGCAAGGTAAGATTCTAACGACAAAATGGTTTTAAAAATATTGGCTTTCATGGCCCATCCATTTATTTTTTATGTGAAAATAACAAAGAGACTATATCAATCATATGCTTCTCAATTGCCCCTTTGCGCAAAAATGTTGGCAGTGGTTATATGCTAAATTGGGATGGTTAACAACATTACCAAATGGCATTATGACATTATTCCAAACATGACCGGTGATAAATAATTATAGTTTATTTGGTAATCTTTGGGTTATTTCATCTTCATTGGTGATTTGGGAATATGAAAGAAAATAAATCATGAAATAGTTCAAGGGAAAAAAAATGGAGTGGAAGATGATAAAAAAAAATGAAAGCTTCTATTGTTGTAGTGGTGAATTCAAGAATACTCTCTCAAGGGAACAAAGCAATATACTATACTAGTTGGGATGAAAAAATGAGAAAGAATTGGTTTGGTCTCAAAATTCCAACATTTGTGGGAAAAGGAAGTCATTTAAGTAAAAAATGATAGAAATCAATGCAGATGGTATCCTCCAAACTAAGAATGGTTTAAACTTAACTTTGATGACACATCAAGAGGAAATTCAGGGATCTCAAGGGCAGGATGTGTAATCCACTCATGGAATGGTCAAATTATTGCAAAATTGGCGAATCCTCTGGAAATTGATACCAATAACATGGTAGAATTTAAAGCTTTATTGGAAGGATTATCTTTATATATATAATTGGACCTAAAAAAGGTTGAAATAGAAGGGGACTCGGCTATTACCATTAATGCCTCCAGAACAAGGAATACTCCAAATTGGAGATTACAATTTTTTTTGGATAAAGCTTTGGAACTAATTGTAAAACTAGACAGTGTGGTAATAAATCAGATTTATAGAGAAGGAATCCGAATAATAGATGAATTAGCTAACATAGGAGCAGATGATAAGGATTATAAACAAGTAAATCTTTCAGATTGAGAAGTGGCTGTAAAGGACCCATTAATATAAGCAACATTAATGATAGGATTTTGGTTTTCATACACCACATTCTCTCAAGCAATATAAAGATTAAGTAAAATGAAGAATGATTAAGGATCCAACCTAAAAATTATTACTTATGGGAATATGGTTTAATTTTTTGAAATTTTGACTAATTCCCTGTATCTAGGAAAGCAGAGAAAATCTACAAATGCAATAGGTTGATAATCAATTTGATAATAGATATTAATGCTCGATAGCTAGAGGAAAATACCCATTTGTAAGAGATGAATTAATAATTGAAAAAAAGAAACAACCTTGTGAAAACGGTAATTTTGAATTTATGTCGCTAGTTTAGAGACATTTTAATGGGATCTAGTCTACAAGGATGACGAGGAAGATAGAGTAAATAAGCTAAATTTAGAAGAGTTACTAGATTTGACTAGGGATAAGTTTGGTCAGATATTGAGAAAATTTAGGCAAGTTGATGGATACCTACTGCATTTAATGTGGCCCTTTTTGAGGCGGTGAGTCAATTTTTTTTAATGATATTTTAGCTTTTATTTTAAATTCATAAACTATAAACTTCATTGAGAAGAGTTGGCATAATAGGAAAGTTTCAAGTACATTTGGGCTTTTCGAGGAGGAACAAAAATCATTTCTACCAAAGCTTTTCTCTCCAGGCTTTATTAATGAAGGTGTTTTCCTTTTTTATGGTCTAGCAAATTTTTTTATTGCCTCTTTCATCTATCAAGGAATGTGATAAATTAAATATGGATACCCTCATCAAGCATATATCACCTAACAAATAGATAACATTTGATGGATCCATCATTGTTTTCAGAATTAAAGGGGTGGCTAAGTATAAGCATCATTTGATAGTTCATGTGATAAGGAGAATTTTGGGTTTTCCCATACAAACCATAGACTTAGGGCAGACTCAGATATCTTCTCTAGTTTTCTTGCATCAATATTGGTGGCATTGGAAGATAAGGTTGTGGTGAAATAAGTTTGCAGTAGATTGTTTGAAAAGAAATATCTGCATGGCCTTCGTGAGGCAATACTCAACATTGACAAAGATTTGACAATTCCTTTCCCCATGCATTATGTGATGGTGATGAAAGTTGGTGGAAGAATGCCAGATTTTGGAGCTTGAGTTCGAAGAAGCGCCTATGGAGGCCCTCCAAGGGTATTTTTTGTGTTAATCAGGTGGGAATGTGAATTTAAGGAGTTAAGAATTAGTATAATGAAGAGAGGTTTAAGATTTCTAAAAAGAGTTATTGCCATAACAAATATGTTAGGAAAACCAATTGGAAATAGCAATAATGAGGAGGAAGAATGGGTATACAAGTATAAATATGATGAGAATTTAGATGGGTTGGGAAGTGAAGATTCCTCAGAAGTAGAGGAGGAGGAAGAAGGGCTTCAAGTAGAATAGAGCATCAAAGAACTAGCCGGAGAAGTGGTAGGGAAAAACATAAAAATGAAGTCCATAGCCCTAATTGGTTAATCCGCATCCAAGTTTTAAGAAGGGTCATCCTCGACGATGGATATAGAGAAGAATTAGCAAGTTTCAGAGCACCAAGAGTAGAGTTGAGTGTGGATGCTTTCCCATTTTCTTTGTTTTATAATAGATAAGATCCTAGTTGAGTTTATTTTGGTCAAAAGACATTATTCGTGTAGGATGATATTGCTAGAATTATTTTGGACATGCAACATGGTTGCCTATCTTATGGATGTTTATTCTAAGACTTCTTAGCTCTTATCTTAGATCCTTGTTTAGTGTTTAGATTAGTTCTTGTTTCAAATTATGAATCTAGTTAGAGTAGAAACTTGCCGATATGATCTTCTGTGGGTAACTTCTAAACTTTTTGTGTCAATTTTGGTATGTATTTTTGATATGATCTTTTAATATAAATATATGATTTTGGCCCCTTGTTTAGCAAAAAACAACTGGCAGATTTCCATCTGGATAAGATAAACATTACTTTAATCAACAATTCAAAAAATTGCAAATTGATATAGAAGAAAATTTTGCTTATGTTAGTACATTACACTTTTGATCTATCTGGAAGTTTAAAAATTATAATGGAAAGTAAAGCATCAATGCATTTGGCGGCATTGCCTTCCAAATACAAGGTAAAAATTGCAGGTACAATTTTGATTAAATGCTTGAATGAAAAAATATACAATGAATGTAGAAATAAATGTAAATTGTAGAATTTATATCAACAATGAATTTCTTTACTTTTAAACTAATACTAATGTACATAATACATGATCTAAAGTAATAATTAAAAAAAAAACCAATAATGTGCATAATATATAATGTAAAGTGTCAATGTTGGCATGTTGTGATGGTTAAGTTGTGTTATTGTATTTGTCATACGCAATATACTATTGCATTCACTTGTGCACAACTAGTTAATTAATTTTACACCAATCAACCAATCATAAGTCACTATTTTTTACACTTCAAATATTTCTAAAGTTTAGATATTTATTTATTCATTTTCTATAATCTACAGATTACTTATCTCAAATATGATTGGCTGAATTGGTTTGGTGTTATAGGAGCCCTTTTTTTATGGAGAGTTCAGATTATTTTTTTGTTGGTTTTATTTTAACCATAGTTTTTAATGTATAATTCATATTTAATTTATTTTAAAATTGTTCTTTTAATTTACAAAATAGTATAATTTTATGAGATGCTATATTTCATATTTTAGTACTATAAACATGCTATTTTGATTACAAAATTCAACTTCAATATATTTGAACAATATTATAATATATAACTATTATATATTCTAAAATATTTACTATGTTATATATATATTCACTATTATATAATTTTAGCTTTATATATTATTTAAATTTCAGCTTACATTTAAAATTTATAACTATATTTAAAAATTATAATATATACAAACATAATTTATTAAATATTATTTTAAAGATTTTATACAGAGTTTCTTATTTAATTTTTAATCTTTAATAATTTTATTTTTATTAAATAACCATTAATTAAAATATACTTAATATTTATAATAAAATTAGGATTAAATTTACATATATAATATAATATTTTTTTATATTATATATATTATAGAATAATATATATTTTTCAACCTTCGCTTCGAATATTGTCACGCTTCACTTTGAATATTTGTAGAGAGAAAAGATTGGGAATATGTGCTCTGCTAGGGTTTTGTGTCTGGTTTGCCTTTTCTGAGCCTTAACTGCTTCTTGTGTCGTACATACCGCTCCGACTAGCCTCTGCCCAACAATTGATGCTGGTGCTGGAGTTGCTACGGATGCTCATGGCACCTCTAAACAAGCGACCTCACATGTTCGTCCTGAAAGTATTCCAAGAGGTATACCTGATATTGTCCTACCTGTTCAAGGTTTTGATTCTGCCTATGAGAATACTCTTATTGGCTATTTTGTTGGTAGAATCCCTCCTGAAAGCATGCTGTGTGAATGGGTAACCAAAGCCTGGTCTCCTCACGGAGTCCGGCTTGATGACGTTCAAAGCCTTACCAAAGGCTTTTTTCTTTTTCGCTTTTCCAACCCAACTCATGTGGAGGCTATTCTCTCACATGGTCCTTGGTCTGTTAGGTCTTCTCTCTTGGTTTTTCAGTTTTGGTTGCATGATTTCTCTATTTCTGATGACAAGAAATTATGTGTTCCTATTTGGGTTGAGTTTCATAGTTTGCCTTTGCCTTGCTGGCCTTTCATGCAAACCCTAGTGTAGGCTATTGGCAAAGTGGTTTGTCTTGAACCAGACTATTTCTTTAATGCTCGTCCACAAAAGCAAGCCTGTGTTGAGGTTGACCTTTCAAGGGACCTCAAGGATTCAATTGAGATTCAAATTGATGATACCATTTTCACCTAGAAGGTGATGTACCTGAACCTACCAAACACCTGTTATCAGTGTCAATCTGCCACTCATAAGATCAAAGATTGTCCCCTGGTGGATTCGAGACCAAAACCCCCGGCCAGAGATGTTGCTTCTTGTTAGAATAGTCCCAAAGGATAACTGGGGGGGGTGAATCAGTTATTAGCTAATTTAATTCTTTTCTCTTATTAACTGCAGAATACAATAAAGTAAATGCACATTCAGATAACACAATAGACAACACCACAATTTGGTTACGGGGAAACCAAATGGTAAAAACCCCGGTGGGAATTAACATGCACAATGAATTATACTTGTTTATAATAATCCCTGTTAGAAGATCTTGCAACCTTGTTAGGAGTTGTTCTTTACAATGCAATAAGTATAGTGACCTGGTTGAGGGTCTGACCCTGTTAGGAGTCTTTTACAAATAACCATGTTAAGGGTGAGGACTCACTGTCCAAAAGCTCACTGCTTCAATGGTGAAGGCTACAACCTTCTGTAGAACAGATATGCACTATATCTGATGATGAACTGTAGAGTAGACCTGCTATCTTGATCAATTCCAGTGTATTGTAATCTTTCACTTCTTCTTCACATAGATCCTTGATGAATGATACACAACTGATATTCTACTCTGTTCATTTTCTGTCTTTTATCTTATCATTCACACTTAGCATTCCACAAATGAACTACTATAAGTATCTTCCTCAAAGTATGAGATCATGGGACCTGTTAGGTAACTCTTCATAACATCCTTGTTGGCTTAACTAACCATGCAAGCATAATTACAACTGCACATTATAAACTGAATAGACGCGATGCTTCACAAAGTCGGCCTCACTAAACTAACTCTAACATTGCAATCTTGTTAAAACATGTTTGGCACCTTTAGATAAATATCTTCAACTCATAACTAAACTTGCATATACACATGCATATCTCGAAGATAGGAGCAACTCAAGAACCAATGCAATACATTGGCTCTGTACAAACAAACTCTAGAAACTATAACTGCCATTAACAAAATTACACAACACAACTAAAACTTCATATTTGAGTCTGCGTGTATGAACAAAACATAAACAACATGTCTACAACATGAATATAACCGCACAAGGCTTAATAACATCATTCTAATAAGTACATACATAACACTGCTGTATATTATATGTTGTCATCAATGACAAACATACAATCAACTAGCTTCTAGAAGTAAATCTCCAACAATCTCCCCCTTTGACATTGATGGCAACATATGATATTAAAAACATCTTCAACACATGGTGTCTTCTTTCTTTTTACAATATTCTCAATATCCTCATCAAAGATTCCTCTACACTACTGCAGCTCCTCTATCTGTGTTTATACTCCCCCAGAGCATATGCTCCCCCTTACTATATACCCCCCCTTTGACATCAATGGAAAAGGATGCCATAAACAATTAGGCACATGTACTACTCTAGAAGTAGAGTAGTCAACCATTCATCAGTCACTATGGACTGATGTTCTTGCTGCTTTATCTAATTAGTCTTAGGAGAGGGAATTACTCCCAACTTCTCCCTGAGATACTCAAAAGTATCTTTTGATAAAGGCTTTGTGAAAATATCTGCCAACTGTTCTTTGGTGCTCACATAGTCCAATTTTACTTAATTATCTGCAACTTTTTCTCTAAGAAAATGGTATTTAATCTCAATGTGCTTTGTCTTTGCGTGCATCATAGGGTTCTTGGACATGTTGATAGTACTAGTGTTATCACAGTGAATAACAATAGGATAATCAACCTGAATACCAAAATCTTTAACCATCTTCTTGATCCAAACCATTGTTGAACAATTCAATGCTGCTGCAACATATTCAGCTTCCGTTGTCGACTGAGAGATACAATTCTGCTTCTTTCTTACCAAAGAAACCAACTTATCTCCAAGAAATACTGCTCCTCTAGAAGTACTCTTTCTGTCATCAATACAACCTGCCCAATCTGCATCTGCATACACATGAAGTTGTACATTCTCTGATTTAGGATACCATAAACCATAGTCCATAGTTCCCTTTAGATATTTGAATATTCTCTTTATTTCCATTAGGTGATTTTGTTTTGGTTTAGCTGCAAATCTACCAACAATGCCAGCTGCATTAGATATGTCTAGTCTAGATTGAAAGATATATAAGTTTTCCAATCATAGACTTATACAATGTCTTGTCAACTACTGCAGAGTCATCTTCTTTAGAAAGCTTGCTTCCTATTATCATAGGAGTGCATACTGGCTTACAGTCTTCCATCTTGAAAGTCTTCAATATTTCCTTCACATATTTGGACTGATTTATAAATATCCCTTTATCTGTCTGCTTTACATTTAATCCCAAAAATTATTTTATAGGACCAATCATGCTCATTTCAAATTCATTCTGCATTTCTTTTGCAAATTCTGCACTAAGCTTGTCATTACCTCCAAAGATAATTTCATCAACAAATATGGAAACAAGTAATAGTCCATCAAGTGTCTCTCTTATGAATAGATTACAATCTGCTGCTCCTTTCTTAAATCCAATCTTGGTAAGATAACCATCTAGTCTCTCATACCAAGCTCTTGGGGCCTGTTTAAGTCCATATAGTACTTTCTTCAATCTGCATACCATGTCTGGTTTATCTGATAGATTAAATCCTTTAGGCTATTCTATGTAGACTTCTTCCTTCAAGTCACCATTCAGAAAAGCTGATTTGACATCCATTTGATATACTTTGAAGTCTTTGAATGTTGCATAGGCCAAGAATAACTTAATGGCTTCTACTCTACTCACAGGGGAAAATGTGTCAGTGTAATCTATCCCTTCCCTCTGTGCATATCCTTTACACACTAGTCTTACTTTGTTTCTGACCACTGTACCATCTTCATTCATCTTGTTCCTGAATCCCAACTTTGTTCCAATCACATTTTTGTCACTAGGTCTAGGAGCCAATTCCCATGTGTCATTTTTTATTATTTGATCTAATTCTTCTTCCATTGCTTTTTTCCAATCAGAGTCCTTGCAAGCATCTTCAACATTTAAGGTTCAACCTGTGAAAGTAAACATACCTCTTCATCCGCTGTTAAAATTTTTTCTTTAGATCTAGTCAAAATACTATTGCTCTGATCTCCAATGATATCATCTTTTGAATGATACCTAGATGTGAATTTTGAAATTTTTGGTTTGACATCCTCATCTATAATCTATGATACTTCTTTGCTTGATTCAGGTTCATTACATGAAACATCAATGCAATCGAACATTTCTTCAATAACAGTGTCTTTCCTGTTAGGCCTGGGTTCATCCTCAATCATAGGTGCATATTCATAGTACCTCTCTTGAACCATGAAATTCTCATCAATCTTTACATGAGTACTTTCAATTATCTTCTTTAATCTTAAATTGAGACATCTGTATGCTTTTCTTTTAGTGGAATAACCAAGGAAAATACCTTCATCGCTTCTAGCATCAAACTTACCAACACCATCATCTCTCTTGATGTAGCACTTACTGCCAAAGATTCTGAAGTATTTTACTGTAGGTACATTACCAAACCAAAGTTCATAAGGTGTCTTATCTGCGTCTGGTCTTAGTTGTGTCCTGTTGATAGTATAGACTGTTGTATTAACTACATCTCTCCAATAGGTGTGTGCAACTTTTCCTTCAATCATCATAGTGCGCGTTGTATCAAGTATGGTCTTGTTCCTCCTATCTGCAATCCCATTCTACTGAGGGGTTCTAGGTGCACTCAACTGTCTTTTGATTCCATGTTCTTCATAGTAGTCATAAAATTGGTCAGAGGTGAATTCTCCTCCTCTATCTGATCTCAGACACTTTAGTTTTATCCCAGATTCATTCTCAACCTTAGCTTTGAATATTTTGAACTTCTCAAAGGCTTCAAAATTATCCTTCAAGAACGCATCCCACATCATCCTTGAAAAATCATCAAAAAACAAAATAAAATACCTTTCTTCGTAGTATGATCTAGTTTGAGTAGGACCACATAAATTTGTATGCACTAAGTCTAACTTGTTTTCAGCTGAGTTCTGCTTGCTTCTGAAAGAAATCCTTACATGCTTTCCCATAACACATTCCCTGCACATTGTGTCAACTGGTCTTCCAATACTTGGAAGGTCTCTAACTGCCTTGACATTTCTTATCTTTACTATATTATCAAAATTGATATGACAGAGTCTCTTGTGCCATAACCAACTGTCATCCACTTTTGCAAAAAAATAACTTACATATGAATTGAGCTGAAAAACATTACCTTTTGTCTTTGAGCCTGATGCAATCATGTCTCCTTCTTTTTTGCTAATAATGCATTTATTGTCTTTGAATTCCAAATGATAACCTTTGTCAAGTAGCTATCCAACACTTAGTAAATTGTGATGTAATCCATCAACATACAGAACATCATCTGTCTTATTCTTTCCATCCAGGGTGATAGATCCTCTGCTTATGATAGGTTTGGGAGTGTTATCTCTAAATCTAACCATACCACCTTTGTACTTATCTAGATGAACAAATCTATCTTTATCACTTGTCATGTGATGAGAGCATCCACTGTCAATGATCCAATCAGTCCTGATGTCTGCTTTGGAAATTAGGGCTAATTCCTGTGCTTCCTTTTCATCTTCAATGTCCATTTCCTCAAGCAATTTTTCCATGTCTTTAAGGGAAAAGAATCCAATTTCATCTTCTCCTAAATCTTCATCAGTTACACCTTCTTCAGCATGATAGCATTCCTTTCTATATTTTGGTTTATAATCAGATTTAAATTTCTTTACTCTTGTGGGACACTTGGATGCAAAGTGACCAATCTTGTTGCATGAAAAACATTTTAATGGCAACTGTCCTTCGTACTTGCCTTTGCCTTTCTTTTCTCTTTTAGAAATCATGGCAATGATTTCTTCTAGTTCTTCATCAACTTATTCTTTCTCAGTAATGCTAGAAATGTATAAAGGTTTCTTACCATGAACTATGGCTTTGAAGGTTGTTTCACTTTTGGGTTCAGTCTTCAATCTTGATATCTCAAATGCAGAGATTTTACTGATCAAAGTCTCTCTTTTGAAGTCTTGTGAAAATTTCATGGTTTCCTCTAGAATATTGATCTTGTTCTCATAGTCTGATGTTAAAATATTCAATAGCTTGTCCATTATATCTTCTTCTGATATTTCTCCACCATTATTTCTGATTCCAGAAACTATTTCATTTATCCTCTGATTGTAGGCTTTGATGTTGTCTTCAGGTAAGATCTCAAGGTTGTTGTATTTCTTTTTCCATGTCTTCCTACGCGCATTCTTTTCTTGGATATCTCCTTCAAACATGTCTTCTAAATACTTCCATATTGTGTATGCCTTGTCTACTTTCTTGATCTTAGAGAATTTACTGTTAGATAGTTTACTTATAAGGGCTTCTTTGGCAACTGCATTAGCTATGAATGTATCCTTTTGTTTACTATTAGCATCATCTCTTGAGAGGTCTTTCAAAGAGGCAATAACAAATTCTCATGTGTCTATCTCAAAGATGTCAAAACCAACACACTGTTGATGTGTTATCATTTTGTTGTTCCAATCCAGATAATTCTCTCCATCAAAATTAGGACTCTCTTTTCTGAAGTATGCCATCTGATGTACCTTAAGCTGTTAGGATTTCTCTTCAAGGCACTTGGCTATGATACCAATTGTTAGAATAGTCCCAAAGGATAATTGAGAGGGGGGGGGGGTGAATCAGTTACCAGATAATTCAATTCTTTTCTCTTATTAACTGCAGAATACAATAAAGTAAATGCACATTCAGATAACACAATAGACAACACCAAAATTTGGTTACGGGGAAACCAAATGGTAAAAACCCCGGTGGGAATTAACACCTACAATGAACTATACTTGTTTATAATAATCCCTATTAGAAGATCTTGCAACCCTGTTAGGAGTTGTTCTTTACAATGCAATAAGTATAGTGACTTGGTTAAGGGTCTGACCCTATTGGGAGTCTTTTACAAATAACCCTATTAAGGGTGAGGACTCACTGTCCAAAAGCTCACTGCTTCAATGGTGAAGGCTACAACCTTCTGTAGAACATATATGCACTATATTTGATGATGAACTATAGAGTAGACCTGTTGTCTTGATCAGTTCCAGTGTATTGTAATCTTTCACTTCTTCTTCACATAGATCCTTGATGAATGAAACACAACTGATATTTTTCTCTGTACATTTTCTATCTTTTATCTTATCATTCACACTTAGTGTTCCACAAATGAACTACTATAAGTATCTTCCTCAAAGTATGAGATCATGGGACCTGTTAGGTAACTCTTCATAACATCCTTGTCTGCTTAACTAACCACGCAAGCATAATTACAATCGTGCAATATAAACTGAATAGACACGACGCTTCACAAAGCCGGCCTCACCAAATTAACTCTAACATTGCAATCTTGTTGAAACACGTTTGGCACCTTTAGATAAATATCTTCAAATCATTACTAAAATTGCATATACACACGTATATCTCGAAGATAGGTGCAACTCAAGAACCAATACAATACGTCGGCTCTGTACAAACAAACTCCAGAAACTGTAAATGTCGTTAATAGAATTACACAACACAACTAAAACTTCATATCTGAGTCTGTGTGTATGAACAAAACATAAACATCATGTCTACAACATGAATATAACCATGCAAGAATTAGTAACATCATTCTGATAAGTACATAAAAAACACTGCTGTATATTATATGTTGTCATCAGTGACAAACATACAATCAACTAGCTTCCAGAAGTAAATCTCCAACACTTCTAAGTCAGCTAAAGATGACTGGACAATGGTGGTTTGCAAAGGTGAAAGCTCTTCAGCTTCTACTTCAAAGAAGCCTTTAGCATCACCTTCCCTAGTGGCTACTCCTCAGCCTGTTGTTTCAAACCCTGCTGTATGAAATTATATGAATGACGACATGAAGACTTGCATGGATAGATACATGTTGTTAACATGTTTATTATGTTATGTTCATACACACATACCCAGATATGATGTTTCAATAAAGTTATGCAATTCTGTTATTAGCAGTTACAGTTCTGGAAGCATAACTGTTTAGGGCCGACGTATATAACGTGTTACATGAGTTGCGCCTATCTTCAAGATATGTGTGTGTATATTCATGTTTAGTTATGAGTTGATGATACAAATCCAAAGGTGCCAAACATGTTTCAAGATGATTGCAAAGTTATGGTTAATTTGGTGAGGCCAACTCAGTGAAGCGTCGCGTATGTTCAGCATTGACTTGCGCAGACTTAATATTGTTTACGTGCTTAGTTAAGCTGACTAAGATATTTATGAAGTGTTTCTAAGAGCTGACATGACCTTGTAATTTGGAGAAGATACTTATAGTAGTTCAATTGTGATACGCCAAGTGTGAATGATACGAAATGTGAAGAAAGATGTACAGAGCAGATTATCAGAGTTGGTTCATTCATCAAGGATCTATGTGAAGAAGAAGTGAAAGATTTTAATACACTTAAACTGATCAAGACAGCAGGTCTACTGTATAGTTCATCATCAAATATAGTGCATATCTATTATTCAGAAGGTTGTAGCCTTCACCATCAAGCAATGAGCATTTGGACAGTGAGTCCACCACCCCTAACATGGTTACTTGTAAAAGACTCCTAACAAGGTCCGACCCTTAACCAGGTCACTATAATTATTGCATTGTATTGTACAACTCCTAACAGGGTTGAAATATATTCTAACATGGATTACTACAAACAAGTATAGTTTATTGTGGGTGCTAATTCCCACCGGGGTTTTTACCATTTTCTTTCCCCTTAATCAAATTGTGTGTTGAGTACTGTGTTATCTGATTATGCATTTACTTTATTGTACACTAATGTTAAAGAAGTAAAAAGAGAATGAAGTAAT
Organism: Thuja plicata; assembly: GCA_018584345.1. NCBI lineage: Eukaryota > Viridiplantae > Streptophyta > Pinopsida > Cupressales > Cupressaceae > Thuja > Thuja plicata. The sequence continues at coordinate 1,620,584 of MU224951.1, forward strand.
TGATAACTGATTCACACCCCCTCACAATTATCCTTTGGGACTATTCTAACAATTGGTATCAGAGCCAAGTGCCTTGGAGAAGAAGCCTAACAGCTTAAGGTAGATCAAGATGTCTTACTTCAGAAAAGAAATCCCTAAGTTTGATGGAGAGAAT
>MU224951.1:1647546-1677393 GCA_018584345.1 Thuja plicata
GAGATCCTCATAACGCATGGCTATTAAAAACATGATAACACATGGCTATTAAAAACATGCATGTGCATATGCTTCCCCCTACAGAGTCTCTCAAGAGTATCCCTGAAGATGTTACCATTTTCATAAGTCAAGATAATTCTACCCTAAGAAGGAGGTTGTTGAGGGCCTTGGTTTTTTGCCCCAAGCTTCCTAACCTTTTCCCAAAGAAAATTTTCATACAATGATCTATGATATGATTTGAGATCCCATAAGCGTTCCCCAATTGCAACTTCCTCAATTCTCTCATACAAATTCTGAGAAAAAATTACATAATCCACCATGCTTGCCCCGTTGTAGGTGTTGCAAGTGAAATTTCCTGACTTAGACCATCTGCCAAACCATTACAAATTATTAGATCAAAAGTGCCACATAGAGTGATCAATTCATCCCCAAAATTATTGTATCCTTTAGCATCTTCAGATACTCTTTCCCACTGATGTTTTCTCTTTTCTGTGAGCCAAATAGGATTATCATTTTCTTTAGAGATGAAAATACTGGCTTGAAAATTTGTTGTTCTAGCATTGAAATCTCTGACAAGAAGAACATCCCCACGCTGAGAAAAAATAACATCCATTTTTAAGGCAGAAAAGGGGTCATTGTGATCTAAGCCACACTTTTTATAAGCTTTAGATACTTGTGGGGAAAAGTAACATGCTGGAATCCTGAGAAGACTATTTTTATCCATGATTTTGAACCATAGGAATGGTTTATTAGAATCTTCCTTTTCCAACTAAATGACATGTCCTTCCCTTTCTTTTACTAGAACCATTATGCCTCCATGGCCTTATCATTTACCGCTGCCTCATTCCATACTGCCAACTTCCAGTAGCCTTCAAACAATGGAGTCTTACATCCTTCGTGCTTATGTGTCTCTATGAAACAAATAATGTCTTTGCCTTCCGCAATAGGTCCTAACCCAAGCCCATGCCTCCAAGGATAACCTCTGCAATTCCAACAAAATAAACTTAAGGAATCTTGGGCTGAACTTGATTGCTATTTTTTTTATGTGGAAGACTCAGAGTTGAGTTATTTTCACTATGGGTGAATGTTGATCTTGTCATATTGCTTCCTACTGAAGTAATTGTTGTCACATATTTCTTTCCCACTTGCTACTCTATATTGGGGCAGTGACCAAAATGTGAAATAAATACTTTTCCCTTGAACATCCAAGCCCTTTTGCCTTCATTTCTAACTGTTCTAATTTTTTCCATTTTCATCCTTATTTCTTCTTGTTGCCTCATAGTTAGATCCTCCTCTAAAAAGAAGTGAGAACTCCTTAAGAGATGTTTTTTGCTCAATAAATGTTGTTTGTCACGAATATTGGGAATGAATACCTTAATGGGCCTATCTCTCTCATCTACCCATTCTATATGGGAACTTGAGGCTAAGTCTTCTATGTAAGTTATGAAATGTGACGTAGTATGGTATGATCTGCTTGCTAAACTCAATAAGGATTATCTAGTCGCTTGGGTATTTGTGAAGCATAAATGTCTTTCCTTCAAATCCTTGTACGCATATGTAGGACCAAGTAGGAAACTAAATATACCAAGATCTATTCCACCTTAACATCTCTTGGGTTGTTTTCATTATTCTTACTCAAGGTCTGCCTTCCAAATCTTTGAAAATAGACATAATGAACTCATCATTTATTTTCTTAATGAGTTGACACTACACTAGAAAACTACACAACATCGAACAAGATTCTTAATCTTTTCATATGTTGGTGGGTTCATGAATACTATCGATCACATCCTCTAGGTTGTACTGATATGGGAATGAGTATTGAACATGTATGCCTTATTTTGGGGTATGATCTAGGAATGCTCAAATACAAATTAATTTTAGAATTTGTCCTACTTTGACATTTTGGCTTCTGGTGGATTTTAAATTATACTTGGACTCATAGATGAAAGTGATTCACCTTCTGATGTAGATGCATTTGTGCCTATTTCAAATGGTTTTCTTATTTTCTTCATGTAGATGGTCTAGTTCTTTTGAATCACTGCAATCTTTAGGTTTTTAAATTCGTTCTTGTTATCTTCTCAAACCAATGGTAATTATCTAAAAAGTCACAAAGAAAGATGGAAAATGGTTTTACAAAATTGGGTTTTGAATCATTAATTAGCATGGTCCACTTTTCATAAAAAACTATAATGTACTAATCATAGGAAAAGGAAATTTTCATTGCAGTCTTGTGATGACATGTGTACCTATCCTTTGTTCTTGGGAAAGTAAGGCAATAGTATAGGTCTCGCTAACTTTAAAAAACTTAGCAGCAATCTTGTTGGATAAATTAATTTTGTGTGACATTGGTGTCTTAGGAATAAAACAACTCCTTTTTAGTTATGTTTTCCCATGATGAATATGTTTGATTTTTCTTCTGCCACTTTAGACATATGCATGGTGGTATCATGAATTCCCTTTACCATACTGATATTTTGGTTAACTCCATAATAGTGGTCTTGCAGAGCAATGGGTTTTTCGATTATTCTTTAGCCATCTAATGAAATTTATTTCTTAGTGGGCTTCATTGTCCATGATTGATATTTTCTTTCATTTGTATACATTAGTTGTGATATATGTTTTCTCACCTTAGCATAATATGAGAGTAAGTAGAAGCATGATTTGTTCACATTTTCTACTATCATCACTTCTTGTCCTTCCTAAAAGGAGTCTTCTTTTTCTCCTCCTTCTTTCCAAAGTCATCTTTTTGGACATGATTTCTACCGAATCACCATATCCTACCTTGCATCAAGTATTAGCTCAAAATTTTGGGTCCCCATTTCATCCAATGGGAAATGGGAGGTGTTTTGAAACCTTGCAAGAACTTTCCATCCTCTATGAATTTACCAAGTGATTAGGGTTCACATTGGTTAATATGAATAAACTTTATTCTCTATCAGATGTGATCATAATGAATAAATTGATACCACCTCCATTGACCTGGCATTTTTCATCTAATAATGGGTGCTTTTAGAGAATCAAGTGTCCACATGATTTATTCCTTCTTTTGAAGACTTCTATGGTAATCAATAGGGTGATAGACTACATTAATTGATCTTTTCTTCTAAGCTAACCATGGATAGAACCATGCTGCCAGTCAAGCATTTGTATTCCTAGTGGAGTTATATATGCACTTACCCATGAACATTTCTCTATTGTTGGTCATGCATCTATAACCCCGATAGAGTTTCTAAGATGTCCTAATAAAGCCTTTTTTTAATATTTATTTTTCAAATTTTATCTCAGTCTACAAGAAATGAAGCATGGCATCATGTTGGGTAAGCACAATGGTAGCAAGGATGATCTTTTTATTTTTCATCTATCAACCCTATCAAAAACCTCATTAGTTCTTCAAAAGGCATTATAGTTTGATTACTAATATAAATTATTTTATCACTACCACTTACTAGATTAGTATATCAAGGATTGAGACTTGTCCAAACTTTAGTCGTTACCACCCATCTGACATCTTATAACTAATTATTCAAATCAACTAATGAAAATATTAGTAACAAGTAATGGCCTCTTAATTTTTTTACCTTCTACCCTTTCACTCTCTCACATCTTAATTTTTTTTCAAAATCTTTTTTCTATATACGGTTAGCCTTAACATTTTTTTCCCACTTTAGCTTTATTATTTGTATTTTATCTTTATTTTTGTTTTTGACATTTCTATTCCCCTATCACCTTTTGTTGGCACTTATGCTAGGATAACATGTGATATTTTCCAAATGGCCTTTCTAGGACCAATCATTTCTTAGCTTCTTACTTTTATTTTCCACAGAATCTAACTTGGTTAGTACTACAATTTGTTGGGTACTTGGTGATGAATTTATGTGTTCAAGTGCACATTATCACATAAATTCTGATATTTCTTCTAGGTTTTTAATGTCACTACTTTATCTTGGAGAAATTAAGAAAATTTGTTCTATGTTGAGTAATGTTCTTGTCAGAGGTGTCTTCTTGGGTGGCCTTGATGAAGTTTTGGACTATGCTTTGCCTAGCTATAGAGTTGTCATGCTGCAAGATTTAGAGTTGTTACGAGAGACCCAGAATCATGTTCATTGGTACATTTATCTTTGGGGTTTATATGCTACCATATTTTCATATCACTAGGCGAAGTCTTGTATATCATGTACATTTTTAAAGCGTGCAGTTTGAGTGGAACATATGAATGGTTTAGATGGATAATTGAATTCATCTTGTGGGTTGTGTTCGTGGAAGGGAACCTCTAAAAATGATTTTTTTAATTCTATTTTGGCTACTACTGACACCTAAAACCTCAAATTCATCCTATTAGGGTCTTGTCTCTCTACACATTTTTCTCGATGAAGGATGCACAAGAAGAATCTCTTCTCCATTTTATCAGGAAGAAACTAAGGAAACTAACTAGTGGAGATGTTATCATGGGCCTGACCCACTAACAACTGTATAAATATTTATAAATTTACAAAAGTAGGGCTTTATCACTATCACTTTAGGGTTGAAAGTAATGCTTGAAGAATTGGCCATTTACTAGGAGGGATAAATCTTTTGCATCTAAATTTTTTATTATATATGTAATTTCCCCTATATTTTCTAAGATTTGATATGGTTTGGTCCATGAATTATCAAATTTACTATGTCAGTCTATTCTTTTGGTGAATTATTTCCAGTATAGAACTAAATATGATATCCTGAAGGCTTTTATCTTATCTCTTTTGTTGAACGACATATTTACCACCACTTGATGTTTGGTTATGTGGTAAATGGTGTGTGCTCACTTTTCATCCAAATTAAACAACTATAGTAGTCTATATTCCTCCTTGTCTTCAAGGCCTAAATATTCTTGTGCAAATAATAAGGTGGGGATTTTAAGATTTATAGGCAATGTGGGATCTAAATTGTATAGTCTATGATAAGGCATGTTACCTAAGGCCCCCTTATTCCTTGTTATGTCTACCCACAACACATATTTTTTTGAAAGGGGGGCTAGATGTGAATGGTTATTTATAATGTAGATTTTTTATTGTTTTTGTTGTTATGATCAATATGTTTGTTGTTGTTGCAGAGTTGATGATGTTATAGAGTTATTGGTATTGTTGTTGTTTTAGTATGGTTTTCATTGATGGCAACATACTATTTTGGTGGTTGATTTGTATGTTACAAATATGATTTTGTGGATCTATTAGTTTGAGAGTTGGTTCTTCAAATGGCTGGTGCTCTGTAAAATGTCTTCTAGTGAGATTTTCAATGATGTTCGTGTTTGAATGGTCTAGAATTCTTTGTTGTTCTAGATATGGTACTGAATTGTTTGGTTTCATATGTTTTAGATCTTTAATTTGTAATATTTTGTGTTTAGGTCATGTTGATTCAGTCTAGAGGTATGATTTCTAATGGTATCATTTTGTCTTGGGCTTTGACATTTGTAATAGATGGATAACATGTCATCTAGTTGAGGTAGTGTGTGTGGTGTGGTCCACTTTTCATTCCTCCCCACCACTGGAATGTTTAGTCTGGACCTATTTTAAATTATGTTTTTTTCGCCAACTTGATGATTTTACATTTTAAAGATCAATATAAATAAAAGGATGATAATGATGGATTGGTGAGGAAGTAGTTGGAAAGATGATCAATCAACAACTGTGTGAAGCTAAGATGTTGGGTTGTGATAAGAGCATGTTTGTGTTATTTTTTTTAGACACTAGAGGAAGTGAGCAAAAGGTTTCTTCTAGAAATTGTACTTCAGTGGTGGATTTCTATTTTCTCTCTTCTTTCTCAAGGCAGTGAGCCCACCTATAGTGAGCATTATGGCAGTGACCCACCTACTTGACTTCATAAAGGGATAAAAAATAGGTTCATTACCGGACTCATGGATTGGACATCCTATCCAAGTAGCTATCCTCCTTAACATGAAGGTTCATTTATTTATCAATCCAGGGACGTATTACTTGAAATGGGTGTGCAAGATATATGCACTAAGTTCTGGCTTAAGCCATGCTAGAAATGAAGCTACAGGAAATAAAGGTTGAAATAAAATTTGATCTAATGTTGCAGGAAATGAAGAATTGAAAGAAAAATTAATCTACTTTTGTAAGAAACATGGATTTGGAAAATTACTGAACTACACTATCAATGTTGAAGAAGGAAACGCTTGATGCTCGAATCACAATGTTTTCACTATTCTGATGCTTTGGCTGCAGGAACAGTTTGAACGCTGAAATTGAAATAACAAGATGCAGGAAATAAATCTAACACTACTAAAGATTACTCACTAAGTGGCCCCCCTTGGATGAGTATCCAGAACTCAATTACTCAAGATAGATATTCAACACTTTATCATTTTATTTATATGGAAAGTAAGTATAATTGAACTCATGAAAATTGGTAAAACAGACTAAAAATGTATTATCTCTGAATAATTGTATTAAGTAATGCCCTCCTTCTCATGCAAGAGCAGGGATTACTTATAAATTAGGAAACCTATCACTAACCAATCACACCAAGAATAGGTGGATCCTCATTTACGACTAAGAAGTAGGAGTAAAGTTATCCTCAAAAATAGAAACAAGTATTTATTCATCAAACACGAGGAATAAATTTAGCCTCCCACGACTCCCTAGATCTTCTTGGTAATGGAAAGACATCTTGACTTAATCCTTCCTCTGGATTTTTCCAACTGCACTCTCAAGATGGCTCTCATTAATAGTCCTTATCTGTAGGACTGGGTCTTCATGGGTAAGTATGCAGATGCGTAGTTAATCTGCCTTTCACCAATGACTATTATACATTGAAATTTTTTAAATAGGAACAAACTAACATTTATCCAACACAACATGCACCCATATTCATTTTCCAAATAGTTAATTACCTATTAAAACATAATTACAGATTCATCACATAAGTATATAGCATTTTAGGAAGGTAATTAAGGTTCATTCATGCATGTCAAAGTATATAAAAACCTTTAAATTGTGAAACTAATATCCATGTGGCTACATTCCACTGATCTACCCTGAACAGTAACTAAGTTTTTGGATGATAATGAAACAAAACATAGTAAACAAGAAATAGAGAACAAAAGGCTACCCTAGACTTTAGTAAGAGGCTTTAAAATGATAACAAATATTTATCCTATCATTTCCCCCTACTGAACCTAGTGTTGGTCCTCTGACACTAAGAAGTTTTTTATTTTGGTTGTGATTCTGAAATCCCCAACAGTTGCCTCCCCTCCACTGGTGCTCCCAATATGCCAATAAAATCCTTTAGTCCTTTCCAATTTGCTTCTATTTTTGGCCTCTAAATTCTCATTTAATTCATTGCCAATGCAGCTATATAGAGGCTACATGAGAAGAGGGGGTTGGAAGGTTAAGGGGATCCATAGTGCATTCCTTACCTACTTTTGTAATTGTATATATCAAGGAACATGCTGCATGGCCGCCTTCAAGTTGATTAGGTTGCGAGGTTCAACCTTCTTCAAGATCATGGCGAGTCTCTCCCATCTATGTATGATTCCCTCTGCAGCCCTCTATCCTTCATGATATGGAAACCTCTCAAATTCCTTGTAGACCTATTCCCTCATATTGAAGATCCTGTCCCTGACCTCTAGTCGATAGAAACCATAGGAAATATGCATCCAATCATGGTACATAACTGTAGGTTTATAACCATTTTTGGGTCGAAGGGGTAAAGGCATCGTTCTCTCTTTTTCCCTGTATTTCTTTATTTGTTCACCATAGTAAATTTCATTTCTATCCCAAGAGATTAGGGATTTCAAATGGACATCCCCAATAAATAATAGAGGATTCCAATCTGCTTTTCAAGGAACAACATAATTTTGGAGGTATAATTCACATAACAAATTCTGCATGGAATCGGGAGATTTATGGAAAATAAATACTAATTATTATGGAGTGCAAATGATAGGGTCAAGGTCCCTAATGACCCTCATTAATTTGAACACCAGGTATTGTTCCTCTAAACATAATACATAGAATTTAGGGGGTGGTCTACACTCCATTAGCTAGGGAATTATCTCAGTAATTGCTTCTATTTTTTGTTGTAGGAACTGCACCTCCTATTTTTGCTTTTCAATTTCCTTATGAAAATTCCCCTTTTCTAATTCCCACATACGCTCATCATATTGCTAATGTTTGAAAAAATTCAAATAAAAAGAATGTCAAGTTACCTTCTATGGAGGTACATGCCCATCTTCTGACCTTTGTTTTCCTTCTTCTCCTGCACTCCTCTCCTCAGTGCAACAATGCTCCATTGTGTCAAAATGCAGTGGATGACATACTACCTTTTTCCATGAAGTATTCTAATTTTCCTCATTGGTGGCCAGTTGATCCATTGCAGCAACTAGATTATTTAATCCCTAACATTCCTCCCTAATAGGAGACTGAACAACACCCTATATTTATTGTTCACTCATTCCCTCATACTAAATGTTAGTGGGCATTTCTTCCCCTACATCTCTATATTCTCAGAGGGACTACCTATATTTTATTTTGCTAGGGAATGAGTTCATTTAGCGGCTTCTCATCCTCAGAGAGGTGGATGGTAGAAATCTCTTCTTGTGGTGTACTGGGTATATCACTAGAGGGAACTGGTTCTTTCTATTTGATTTGATTAATTCTTATTGCTAGACTCTCTGTAGTGGTTGTAGGAGGTTTCTTTGGTGCATTCCTTTTTCTTGGAAGTGGTTGCTGCAGGAGATTGGGAAATAGGGGAAGCACTAGAAGTGTGTTTTCTCTTTTGGATCCTATGGAAACAAACTCAAGTGTCTTTTCCAACTCTTTTTCTAGTACTTCCTCATTTAATTTTCCTTTTCATTTTCTTCTAATTACCTATGTTACTACAAGAGTTCATGATGTAATAGGAACTTCTTGATCAGATATTTCTTTGCTAGGTTTCTGGTGCTAGACGCCCTAGTTGCTGGCCTTTTGGCTATAGGGGAAGATTTTGAGGTGGAAGGCTCATGTGCTCTCTTAGAAATTTCCCTAGGAACATCTTCCTATTCCATAACGACCCTACTACTAGGCTCTGCACCTATCAACTAAACTTCCCGAGCTGAGACAAACTCGTCTCATCTCATGGGAGAGACATCCCACATGGATCTTTCTACTAATAATTTAATAAACCCCTTATGGGCCAAAAATTTATGTCTTCCTCTTTTTACATCTTTAGAACATAATGACAACATTGAATACAAGAATTTGGGGATGTTCAACTGTCTCTCATGCCTCAATTGACTCAAAACCTTAAAATGTACTGCATGAAGATATGAGAAATGACCTTCACAAGTGAAATACCTGATGATATGGGTGGCCAATTGAGGATATGGCAGAGGCATGGACAACTGTTTAGCTCCTTGTTTGTCTCCTTATAGTCATTGGTCACCTCTAACTGTTAATTTTTCCTTGGCTGACCTGGAATCATGCCCATGTTGGTATGGTTCTCTTACAGCTGGCAGGTCAGAAACCTCTGCAATTTGTGCCTCTGAAGCATCCACTCTTAATCCCTTTACCTGGGCTTCCCCAATGTTAAGTGTATTAAAAAATTTACGTGCAATTTTGTCATCATAACCATTCAGCCTGAGAAAATATGTTAACCACCCTACATTATTAAAGGTTTGTACACTTGGTTGATCCTGTAGTAGCAACGAATGGTCTACCGGCTCTGCATGGTGGAGTGGAGAACCGCCCATAATGAGAAAATCCTTCCTCGGCCAAGTTTTCAAAAAAAACAAACAAACCCTACCTCTGTACTATGAATAATTGTAACCCAAAATGTTGAAAAGCAATTGTTGTGAACACTTCTTCCTTCAAAACTTCTAAAAAAAAACACAAAGATTTGGGAGGCAAAAATCAAGGTACCCACTACTGACATCAAGAATCGTTGGAATAACACATTTTGGCTTGGGTACGGTTTTAAAATCAAGGTTCACAGTAGGAATTCCCATGCAGTAACATTCACATCAATGTATACTAAGGTTGTGGATTATTATTGACAAGGAAAAAATTTCAAGTGATTATGATAATTTAACCCTTTAGGCTACACAAATGATACTAATGACATTTCATAATCACTTAATCACCTCTCCCCTACTAAAAAGGGGGCAGGTGTCTGAACATGCCAAATATGGGATTGTGATGGGCGAGTAAATGCCATATAAAAACATAATTTATCTACATCATGACATAATAAATAAACTAAATTGAAAACAAATAAATGTGCGTACCTAGAGGATTGTGGCCAATTGATTGTACCAGTTCAAAAAGATTGTGTTGACGGTCGCTAAAAGAAAGATCTGACAAGATGATTAGGTGGAGTGATGAGTGGTGTGAAAATGGAAAAATTTGAACAAAGAAAAGGTTTTCCTAAAGAAGAGGAAATTTTTATTATGGGTTGCATGTGTCAACAATAGTTAAAGATGAGACATGAGCTGAAGGGTTTCACCTTCAGCTACAGAAAGTGGCAGCTCATGGGAATTTGTGAATTGCTTCAAGAATTCAGCCGTGGTGGTGATATTATTATATAGATAGAGTCTATGCCCATTTAATAGTAAATTGAAGTGTGCCAAATCTATATTGGTTAGTTGTACAACACCATTTTCAAATATTGTCTCAATTTCATAAGGCTCGAGCCAACGTGTAGTAATCTTGCCTTAAATCTAGCCTAGTCACCTAGAGCAATTTTTTTTCTTGATGTGTGAGTCATGCCACTTATTTTGCTATAATTTAACTACCTCAGTTTTCTAAAGGGAAGCCTTCCTCATTTCATCAAGAGCAGTAAGCTATAGGATTTTGTCTCTTTGTGCTGCAGGAAGATCAATGTTTAGCTCCAAGGTTGTACGCAAATTTTTATGCTTGAATTCTACTGGCATAATGATGAACTTTTCATATAGAAAATCAAAGGGGGTGAACCTTTTTTTGGTCTTCCATGTAGTTCTATAAGCGCATACAGGTTCAGGGAGTCGACTTCTCTAGTCATTCTTGTGTAGTTGGACAATTTTAGTCAGAATAGCCTCTACTTCTCTACTAGTGATCTCTACTTGTCCACTCTCATGTGGATGATATGGACTAGAATTCATGTGCCTTATGTTATATTCACTCATTAATGTAGTAATCAATGTAGAGGTGAATTTTTCCCCTTAATCTATGACCAATTCTCTGGGAACTCCATACCTAGTGAAGATCTCTTTATACAAGAACTCAACAACTTGGTTGTCTCTAGCATGCTTCATGGCCCAGACCTCCACTCATTTAGTAACATAATATGTGCATACCAAGATGTATGAATTATCATGTGATGGTGGATACATGGGTCCCACAAAATCCATTCCCCACTTATCAAATGGGATGACCACCACCTATGGACAGAGAGGCATTTTATCATATTTTGTTGGTTGGCCCATTCTCTGACACCTATCACACTTCTTGGTTAGTTTGTTGCATATTTGTGTAAGGTGGGCCTTATGGCTCATCATGAAATGCATGAAGGATGTCATATGTTTCATCCTCCCTCACACATCTCCTCATAACTTGACGTGGACTCATGTAAAATAGACAATTGCCAAGCCAAGAAAATTTGAAAGTGTTTTCTACCAGAAGCTTCTTTTCGTTTGATGAAAAGTAGGGAGGTATCTTGTTAGAGGCCAAATAATTTTCTATGTCTGCATGCCATGGTGTTTTGGTCAAGATGGAGAATAAATGTGTTGGAAATGAGTTGAGTAACTGAGAGGGGAGGGGTGAATCAGTTACCACAAAAAAATCCAAGTCCCTTAGATGTCGTAAAAAAATTAGTCATTGTTTCTCAGTTAACACAAATATTCTACTGTCACTCGGTTAACATAGCAAATCTTAAGATATTAAATGTGATTATCTTTAGTAATTAATTGTAGAAACATAAACCATAAAGAAAATTAAATGTACACAAATAACACCAAGCTTTAATGTGGAAACCCAATATGGGAAAAACCACCAATTGCAACTAGTCACTTTTTTTCACTCTTCTGAAGTGAACCCTGTTAGGAGCCAACCCTGTTAAAGGTTAAAATAACACATTTTTAGGTGTGACCCTATTAGAGGATTTAATCTCCCTATAGGGAATGGCCTTGTGAGAGGTCTTCAAACACCTCAATGTAGAAATATCACCTTGTGAGAGGATTTATAAAAGACTGTTAAGTCTACTCTGTTAAGAGATTTTGATCACTGCTACAATTGTTAGAAAGTAACAATAATCCATAAAACATAAACTATTGTTAGTCGTCTAACACTAACTATTTAACTCGGTCAACACTGAAATCCTTCAATGCCTGACCAACACTGTGATGCCCGAGTGAACTCGATTAGAACTGAAAAACACTTTGGTACTCTTCAATGCCTGACAGTACTTGGCATGAACTGACTATGCTTGAATAGGATTATACATTTGTACAAAAATCACTATACTTGTGTAAACATCAATTACAATACACAATTGAATAATTGTCATCAACAATCTCCCTCTTTGGCATTGATGGAAACACAACATGTCATAATACAAAGAATCATAGAGCAGAAGACATAAGAATGAAATTTTTATTAATGTCCTTAGTTTCATTATGATTCTCATCAAATTTTATTAATGTATTTCGCTTCATTCTGATTCTCATCCAAAAACTCCCTCTGTCATCAATCTCTCCATCAGTAATCTTTATGACATACAATAATCTCTCCCTCTTTCACTAATAATTATAACATATAGTAATCTCTCCCTCTTTGACAACCAATGCCAAAGACACAAACTAACATATCCAATGAATTTGTAATGTACTTGTTTGTACTAATTCATATGCAATAAGCTCTAAATATCTGCATCAACATGTTAAGTTTGTTCTGTAGCTTGATTGATGCATCACTAAACTGTGTTTTAGTGAGCCTCAATTAGGGGAATTACCCCTATCTTTCCTCTAAGATACAAAAATGCATCCTTAGGTAATGGTTTTGTGGATATGTCTACAATTTTTTCTTTAGTATTCACATATTCCAATCTTATTTCCTTGTCTTGAACCAATTCTCTCAAGAAATGATCCTTTATTGCAATATGTTTAGTCTTAGTATGCATCACAAGGTTCTTTGAAATGTTAATAGCACTGGTGTTGTCACAGTAGATAATAATTGGTTATGTGATTTCTACCTTCATACCTAACAATGGTTGTTTGAACCATATGATATTTGAACAATTTACTGCTGGAACAACATACTCCTCTGCTTTTGCAGTAGATTGAGAAATGCAGTTTTGTTTTTTTCTTGTCCAGGAGACAAACCTCCTACCAAGAAATAATACTCCACCACTTGTACTCTTTCTATCATCAACACTTCCAGCCCAATCAACATCAGTAAAATTCTTAAAATCAAAGTTTCCTCCTTTCTTATACCATAATCCATAATCTTCAGTACCTTTAACATATCTGAGAATCCTTTTGATAGCCATCAAATGATTCTCTCTAGGATTAGCTAAAGAACTTGCAACAATACCAACTTCTAAAGCAATATCAAGTCTGGTGTGAACAACATATTGAATTTTACCAATCATGAACCTGTAGGTAGTCTAGTTTACTTCCTTTGAATCATCATCCTTAGACAACTTATGTCCGGTGGGCATAGGTGTTCCAACTAGTCTGGAGTCTTCCATCCCAAATTTCTTCAGTATCTCTTTGATGTATTTAGACTGGGTAATGTAGATACCATCCTTCATCTGATAAACTTGTAAACCAACAAATAATTTGATCTCACCAAACATAGACATCTCAAATTCCTTACTCATAGCTTCTGAGAATGCTCTGCATAAGTCATCATACCCAGTAAACAATATATCATCAAAGAATATTTCTGCTAACAGTATCTTTCTATGAGGTCCTTCTTTGATATACAGGATACTATTGTCATTAGTTCTCTGAAATCCAATGCTTATCAAGTAACCATGCATTCTTTCATACTAGGATCTAGGAGCTTTCTTTTGTCCATACAATGCTTTGTGTAATTTTCAGCCCATATTGTTTTTGTTAGGGTCTACAAAACCTTTAGGTTGCTCAATATAGACTTCTTCTTCAAGAATTCCATTCAAGAATGTAGATATTACATCCATTTGATATACCTTGTATCCTTTGTATGCAGCATATGCTAGAAGAGTTCTGAATCCTTCAATTCTTGCAATAGGAGAAAAAGTTTCTCCATAATTAATACCCTCTTCTTGAGCATATCCTATACATACTAATCTTTCCTTGTTTCTGGAAAATTCTCCTTTTTCATTCATCTTGTTTCTGAAAACCCACTTAGTACCAATCACATTCATATCTTTTGGTCTAGGTACAAGAGTCCAGGTTTTGTTCTTTTCTATCTGCTCAATCTCTTCATTCATTGCTTCGATCCATATTTCATCATTCAATGCATCTTTAATAGTTCTAGGTTCAATTTCACTAAGTAAACATGTACCTTTAATTTTGTTCCTTGTCATTACACCTTCTGTTAGAATAGGTAGAAACCTAATCTCCCAAGAATACCTTCATGCATAACCCTGTCACATGGAAGAAGCAAAGAACAAAAAGCAAGAAAAATCTATGGAGGCCAAAAATCTAGAGACATCATATGCACATGAAAACAATATATTATTAACAATATATTTCAAGATGATACAATGCGTTGTGAAAACTGCTTATCAAATTCAAAGAGGTGAATCCTTATAAAAGGAATCATGAGACCCTAAAAAGGAAACCCTAAGGTTAGCTTAAGAAACTAGAGTAAATAGGTGAGTTAGTCATTAGATCATAATGATTTAATTAATAACCCAAGAGACTATTACTCTAACACCCCCCCTTAAGATAAGCTTAGGGAGAAGTACAAACCTAGGAGACTATTGCAGAAAGTAGGAAAGATGGGTCCCGACAACAAAGGCCTAATCAGGCACCCAAGTACAAGAAATATCTGCAAACCAGGGAAATAGAGAAAAACCAGTGGGAAAAACTCTACCCCAAAAAGAGATGGACAAGATGAGGGAAACCAAGCCTCCAATCTAGGGAAAGTTCCAAAGAAATAAACAAGAAAGAGCAAGAAGCATCTCTGAAGCATGAAGCTGTAAACACTATTAGAAGTAATTGCTGGAACCCCCACTGAAATAGTGCATGACCAGGTAGAGAAGACAAAGCCTGAAGAGTTGATCAATTGAAGAGGTGACCTCCAAAAGTAGGAAAGAACGAGTGTCTATATAGTAGATGATCCATCTCACTGGAATGCATAGGTGCCTAGCCACTGCATCTACCTAGTACATAGGAACAAAAATAGAATACGTAGATCACTCAACCAAACCAAGGAAGTAATAGAACCAACAAGTGAACCCCCCATAATGCTAAACATGAAGAGGGGTGATAGGAACACTGAAATGCAATGCTAGAAACAGCTGCAAGAAGAAGAATCAGGAACACCAACAATGCAACAGAAGTAGACACACAAGATAAAGGGTGGTGTCAAAGTAGAAGAAATGATATTCTAGACACACAACATAGGCTAATATCATGGAAGGTACACTCACTTGACAAAGGTGGATGAGCACAAAAGGAAAAACATCATAACCCCCATGGCACTTTATAACTGAGTGCGAGTACAAATAAACACAAGGTGCTCAAAATCCCAGATATGCAAATGCAAGCACTTTTTCTCAGTGCATTTATAGAAAAGAGAATGCTACATAAGAGAAGCATACAATGCTCAGAATTTAGAAAGAAGAGTGAGCTAGAAGAACAAAAGAAGAGATCCCAGGACCTGTAGAACCCAAGTAATCTGCCAAAGTGCGAGGGGAAAAACTCAGAGGAGAAAGAAACTAGATCAAAATCTGGATAAAAGACCCCTGCAACTGAAAAAAATCGCTGAACCAGCTTTTTGGCGATATCTGGTTTGCCAAAAATAGAGTCTGAATGAGCAAGATATGGCTCACAGAAGGCAAAAAATAGACATCAAACTTTGACAGCAAAAAGCACTATCAAAATAGAAGAACCCAAAACCCAAACCTTCATCATTGGAAAGAGCTCAAAAAAAGATTTCCGACGATATAAAGAAGTCAGAAAATACCTCTCTATGCTCCAGATAGAGCAAAAACAACGTCAGGGGGTCAGAAAGGCTCCAAAAAACAAGTTTTAAGCCCTTGGGGCTGAAAAATCCCTAGCCCCTGGGCACATGGTGCATGCAGGGGGTTGAGCCGGAGCGCTCGGCCACCCATGTGACTGCCGCTAGTAGAAATAGGCCCATGACAGTAAAAGATCCGCCGGGCAGCAGTGGAGCTGGGAGGCGGTGGGTGCCGGTGGGGGCCAGGAGGCAGTGGGCGCCGAAGCGGAGGTCGACAGGGGTCGGGAGGCACCAGAGGAGCTGTGCCAATAGGACTGGGAGGCAGCGGAGCTAGGTGGTGAGGCCAGTGGAGGTGCAGGCAGTGGTGGGGCCGGAGGAGCCGACGGAGCCTGTAGTGCCGGCAAGAGGTGCAACCAGTGGCGGTGAAGTACTAGCGGAGCACTGGTGGCACCTTCAAAAAAACATTGCATGCGTTATTTTAACGCCAAAAAAAATTTAAAAATGTGTTTTTTTTTATTTTTCTCAGTTTCCATGCCTGTACGACACTGGAAACCAAATTTTTTTGCCTCAGAGTCACGTTGTCCAAAATCAACAACTTTTATATGGATTCTAGGGTTTTTGGGTGCTCTAAGCTCAATGGAGATGTCTGTTTGAGCCCAAAGTGACCAAAAACAAAGCCCATTTATAAATCCACATAAAAACTTTGAAAAAAGCAAGAAAAACCTCCAGCTTCTAAAACACTTCAACAAAACATGAACAACGAGTAGCAAGATGGATCTGATACCATGCTAGAATAGGTAGAAACCTAATCTCCCAAGAGCACCTGCATGCATAACTCTGTCACATGGAAGAAGCAAAGAAAAAAAGGCAAGAAAAATCTATGGAGGCCATAAAGCTAGAGACATCATATGCACATGAAAATAATATATTATTAACAATATATTTCAAGATGATACAATGCATTGTGAAAACTGCTTATCAAATACAAAGAGGTGAATCCTTATAAAAGGAATCACGAGACCCTAAAAAGGAAACCCTAAGGTTAGCTTAAGAAACTAGAGTGAATAGGTGAGTTAGTAATTAGATCATAATGATTTAATTAATAACCCAAGAGACTATTACTCTAACACCTTCTATCTGATCTCCAAATATTTTCTCTGGTGCATGACGCCTTTTGACATATTTTTCAAGTACAGGATCCTTCCTTCTTGATTCAGGGCTTGTTCCACTGGGTTCACCATGCTCAAAAGTTTTGTTCTGTTCTTTTGTCTCATACTCAGGTTCCACTGTCTAAGACTCAGGCACCTTTATCTGAGACTCGAGTGCCTCTATCTATGACTTAGTTCCCTCTATCTGTGACTCAGTCTCTTCATTGTGTGACTCGATTTCCTCTACCATCATCTCGGGTTGCATAGGTTGAAACTCAGGTTGAACTATTTGAGTTTCTGCAGATGAATTCAATGGTTGACAGGGATGTTGTCCAATCACCATTTCTTGCATCTTAGGTATAGTATCAGGTTCATAATATATAAAGTTTCTTTAATCCTGAGGCTCTTTACTGCTCTATTCTTCACCTGTTTCTGTAAACTCATGAATCCTTACATTCACACTTTCTATGACTTTATGAGTAGAAAGATTCAAACATTTATATGCTTTTCTTTTAAAGGAGTAGCCTAGGAATATACCTTCATCACCTTCTACATCAAATTTTCTATTTTTTGATTCCTTCAAGATGTAACATTTACTTCCAAATACTTTGAAATAATGAACATTAGGTTTATAGTCATACAATAATTCAAAAGGTGTCTTCTCAGTACCTTTCTTTAGTTGAACTCAGTTCAAGGTGTGAATTGCAGTGCTGATGGCTTCCTTCCAGTATTTGGTAGGAACATTCTTTTCAATCATCAAGGTTCTTTCACAATCCATAATTGATCTATTCCTTCTTTCTTCTATACCATTTTGATGTGGAGTACCTGGAGTAGATACTTTTCTTTTTATTCCTTTTTCATTGCAGAATTGATTGAACTCGTTAGAAATGAATTATCCTCCTCTGTCAGATCTTAAGCATTTGAGTTTCTTTCCTGTTTGTTTTTCAACTCTGGCTAGGTACCATTTGATATTCTAAAAGGCTTCTAATTTTTCTTTAAGAAACATAATAGTCATCATTCTAGAATGATCATCAACAAATAGAATGAATTAATTCACACCTATGTAACTTGTTGTTCCAATTGGTCCACATAAATCAGTATGTACCAATTCCAAAACTTCTTTTGTATTTTAGTTCTTGCTCTTGAAGCTAGTTTTGCCCATCTTCCCAATTTGACATTGTTTACATATTTCTAGTTCTGGTTTCTTCAGAATAGGAATTCATCTTACTCTTTTGTTCTTACTTATGTTAACTGGGTTATCAAAGTTCACATGACATAACCTTTTATGCCATAACTATCTTTCTTCTACTTCTGCAATAAAACATGAATTTTCATTGAGATCAAGATAAAATAGATTACCTTTTGTTTGTCTGCTAGTTCCAACTAGGTTTCCCTTACCATCTAGGAGCTTGGCCTTACCATTCATGAATTCTACCTTGGAACCAATGTTATTCAGTTGTGCCACACTCAGTAGATTGCTCCTTATTCCTTCAACCCAATAAGCATTATCACATTTCATTCCTTCTGATAAAGTAATACAACCTTTACCTTTCACATATCAGGGTTCATCATTCCCAAAACTGACACTCCCACCATCATAGTGTTCAAGATGTTCAAATTTGGTTTTATCACCAGTCATGTGGTGAGAACAACCACTATCAATTATCCAAGTGTCATTCTTGCTAATATGAGAATATAGTATTGTCTTTTCATTATCTTCATTATCTGACTCATCCTTAATAGAAATATAAACCATTTCATCTTCATCTTCATCACTATCAGAATCTTTAGCAATGTAACAATATTTCTTACCTTTGTCTTTGTAGCTTTTGTAATCTTTCTTGCCTTTATACTTGTTGAACTTTTTCTCACCTTATTCTTCCTTGTTTGGACACTTAGCAGCAATGTGACCAAATTCATCACATGAAAATAAAATTAATGGTATTCTTCCTTTGTACTATCCTTTTCCTTTTGCATCTCTCCTTGCAAGTAATGCTTCAATGATTTCCATATCTTCATCATCAGATTCATCATCACTGTTACTGTCAATCTATTTTCCTTTCATCTTTCTGAGGTTTACTTTAGCTTTGAATGTAGACTCAAGATTGCCAATATTATGAGAGTAATTGTCAAAGTTATCCAACTCAAAGGCTGATAATCTTCCAATTAATCCATCTAGAGTTATACCATTATTGCATCTCATTTCTTGAATATTAGAAACTCTAATTGCATAGATAGGAAGTAAAGTTCTTAATACCTTACTAACTACTATTGTGTCTTCAATTACTCCACCGACAACTTTGATGGCACTAACACTTTTCTTGATTATTTCACTATATTTTGTAATGTCCTCTCCTTCTTTCATTTTTAACTGATCAAATTGACCTCAGAGACTTTCTGCTTTGGCTCTCTTTACATTTAAAACTCCTCCATGAATATCATGTACTTTGTTCCACATATCCAAGGCAGTAGGTAAGTCCTTGACTTCATCAAATTTGGAATAGCTAAGTACAGAGGCTATATCAATCATCATTATGTTATGATGCTTCATGTCTATCATCTGATCCATAGTCAAAGGTCTTGGTGGTTCCACATACCTATGGTCCAAGAATTGAAAACCAATATCTCCAATGGTGGATAGATGTACTCTCATCAAATCTTTCCATGTAACAAAATTTTCTTTGTTAAGCTTTGGGATCTTCCTTCTATAAGAAACCTCTGATCTTTAGCTTAGGCCTTGAAGCCTTTCCTGAAAGCACCAAATGCTCTGATACAAATTGTTGGAAATGAGTTGAGTAACTAAGAGGGGAGGGGTGAATCAATTACCACAAAAATGAATCCAAGTCCCTTAGATGTCTTAAACAAATTAGTCACTGCTGCTCAGTTAACATAGATATTCTATTGTCACTCAGTTAACATAGAAAATATTAAGATATTAACTACGATTATCTTTAGTAATTAATTGTAGAAACATAAACCATAAAGAAAATGAAATGTACCTAGATAACACCAATATTTAACGTGGAAACCCAATATGGGAAAAACACCAATTGCAACTAGTCACTATTTTCACTCTTCTGAAGTGAGCCCTGTTAGGAGCCACCCCTGTTAAAGGTTACAATAAAACACTATTAGGTGTGAACCTATTAGAGGATTTAATCACTCTGTAAGGAGTGGCCTTGTGAGAGGTCTTCAAACACTTCAATGTAGAAATGTCACCTTGTGAGAGGATTTATAAAAGACTGTTAAGTCTACTTTGTTAAGAGATTTTGACCACTACTACAATTGTTAGAAAGTAACGATGGATGGACTTGTTTTGATAAGAAACTATCTTTTCTAATTCAGATCTTTTTTCTGGATTAAATACTTGATCCTCATTGATCGAATATTCTGTTGCAGTCCTCTATGTTCTATCCTTAATCAGAATCCCATCTGATTTTGCCTTCACTCTTCATATCACTTGCACATACTGTCTCTCAATATTCAATCAAAACTTGACCTTATATTTATATGATAAGCCTTATCAAGTCGGCCTTAATATCCTTCCAAATAAATAATAAAACTCATGTCTTGCAGCTGCATATAGCCAATAATCCATAAAATATAAACTACTGTTAGTCGACTGAAACTAACTATTTAACTCGCTCAACACTAAAATCCTTCAACACCTGACCAACACTGTAATGCCTGAGTGAACTCAGTTAGAACTGAAAAACACTTTGGTGCTCTTCAATGCCTGAGAGTACTTGGCATGAACTGAATGTGATCGGATAGGATTATACATTTGTGTAAACATCACTATACTTGTGTAAACATCAATGAAAATACACAATTGAATAATTGTCATCAACAAAATGATCATCAGGGAAGTCTTCATCTATAATGGTGGAATCATATGTATGCTGCAATCTTGATAATAAATCAGCAACCACATTAGCCTTTCTTGGTTTATCCAATATAGTGATATCAAATTCTTGTAGCAGCAGAAGCCACCAGGCTAACCTTCCAATGATGGCAGGCTTATTTTCCAAGTATCTTATGGTTGCATGATCAGTGTGCACATAAATTTAATATCATGTGATCTAATGTTGAAACTTATTAAGGGTGTAGATGACTGCTAACAATTCCTTTTCTATACTAGTATAGTTCAATTCATGACCTTGTAAGTTCTTGTTGATAAAATAGATAGCATTTTCTATTGGCCCATCCTTTTGTCCTAAGCCTACACCTACAACATAGTCAAAAGCATCTATATGTATATGAAAAGGCAATGAACAATTGGGACCTCCTAAAATAGGTTCTTGAGTGAGAACTGACTTTAGCTACTGGAAGGATTAATCACAAGTTGCATTCCATTGGAACTCAAAATATTTCGTAAGAAGGGATTAATACATTGGATCGACCATCTTGTTGAAGTATTTGATTAACCTCATGTAGTATCTAGCATGCCCTAAGAAACTCCTTACATATTTCTACTTTGTTGGTGTGGGAAAGTTAAGGATTACCTCAATTTTGGTTAGATCAACTTGTATGCCAACAACAACGATATAATGTCCTAGGACTACTCCTTCTTGCATCATCATGAAACACTTTTCACTATTTAGAGATAAGTTGTGTTCCTCACATCTCTTAAAACCTATAGCAAGGTTGGCCAAGGCTTCTTCATAAGTTTCTCCATAGGTTGTGAAATCATCCATGTAGATTTCCATGTAGTCATGAGAAATATCAGCAAAGATACTAATGAATTCTATTTGAAAGGTGACAGGTGCATTGCAAAGACAAAATGGAAAGACAGAGTAGGCATAGGTTCCCCAAGGACAGGTAAAGGCAGTTTTCTCCTGATCTTCATGAAAATTTTTGATTTGGTTATAGCCACTATACCCATCTAAGAATGAGAAATACTTTTTGCCTACTAGAGAGTCTAACACTTGATCAATGAATGGTAAGGGGAAGTGGTCTTTCTTGGTAGCATTATTGAGTTCCCTATAAGAAAAACACACACTACATTTTCCTCCTTTCTTGGGAACTATTAGTAGGGGAGAAACTCAGTGGATTTCAGATATTGGATAGATGAAACCAGCATTAATATTTTTTTTGCAATTCAACTTTAACTATCTCGCGCAGGGCAGGATTGAATCTTCTCTAAAACTATCTGACATGTGGTTTATCCTCTTTTAGATAGATCCAATGGGTGCATAATTTGGGATCTAACCCTTTCATATCTTCATAGTCCCATGCAAAATATTATTTATGGTCCTTAAGAAATTGGGCTAAAGATTGTTTCTACTAGTGATCTAACTTATTGTTGACATTCAAGAAATGACTTGGTGCTACCTCAATTTGCTTTGTTAATTCAACCATGGAAGCTTCAGTGAATGTAGGAATTTTTATTTCATGGCGAAGCAGTCAATGGTAAAGTTGTTTGGCTACAAAAATAAATGATGACTTGGGCTAAGGATACAAGGGTTGTAGGGAGAATTGATCGATAGAGGAACACTCAAATATTGTTCTACCATGTCATATTGATTCTACATTATGTTTGCGAGAAAAGCATCCTCTTCCATAAGTTTTAGGAATGGATCTTTTCCAAGCATCATTAACTAGACCATTGAATTGAACTCCCCAGACTCTTCCCCTATATATGGCCAAACAGAAGTGGTTAACTTAGGTTTTGGCCGGGAAGGTGGATATAAGGCATGTTTCTTGGTGGTTAGACCATTTGAAATGGTCATATTTCTTGAACAACAACCAATATAGGCATCTTTTGTGGCTAATGAGGGTCAGCCCAAAATAATGGGATATCCCCCAAGTGTATCTTTAGAGGAAAATATCATAAAGTCTATAGGATAGGACCATGAATCTAATGTTATGACTATATCCTCTACCATACCATCAGGTTTGACTGTGGAACTGTCTGCAAGCTGTAGGACAATAGGTGTATTCTGAAGGTTGGGTATACTAAGTTTTTGCATGATATCCTTAGTCATGACATTAATGGCTTCACCTAGGTCTATCAGGGCATTTTTTATGGTCATCCCATTAATAATGACTTCTACAATTAGACTGCCAGAGTTAGAGTATTTTGGAACAAAAACTTTTCCAAGCATGATATATGCAAGCTACCCTAAGACATGGATAGTCTAGGGATCCTTCCTTTTCCTGCCAAGATTTTTAAATCAAGCCTCCTTAATAGCATTTCCATATGTGGGCACATCCATGATTTCTTGAAAGAGTGGAATTTGAACACTAATGTTTTGAGCTGATCAAGTATGTCAAAGGCACGTCTTCAGTAGGCTTTGGGATTTTAGCTTGCAGCCTTTGAGGAAAAGGTTGGGTTGCTTTTGTGGGTTTCTCAGATGTATTAGACAATATTTATTTCCTTGGAGTGGGAGGTACATTGGTTTGTTTTTCTTCCTCAGATGATACCTCTATTATGAAAGGGGAATTAGGTGGAGGAAATGTAGTTCCAGACCGCAAATGGATATCATTGATATTAATAGTGTAAGCAAGATATTGAGTGGGGTCAGATGAGTACACAGGTTGTAACTGTTGTGGAGGTTAATTATTGGGATTTGGTTTAGGATGAGCTAGTAACTAAGTTGGTTTGGGAGGATTTGGTGCAACTACAGGAGGTGGCATAAGTGTTGGTTGTTGTGGAAGAGGAGGTGGCTGTAGGAATCTAGGATTTTGATTTGGTCATTGATGACCTCCTATCCATTGTGGATTTTGTTTCCAATTACTCTATGGTGGCTTTAATTCTCCTTAGGGTTGTTGTCAACCACCTAGGGGTTTCTTCCACCAGGGATTTTGATAATTCTTCCGCTAAGACTGGGGATTACGCCAAGGTTTGGGTTGATAATTCATAGGAGGTTGCCACTGATTAATATAAAAAGGACAACTAAAAGATAAAGGATCTTGTGGCATACCTTGTCTTGGAGCCCATGGTCTCCTTTGTGTAACAAAGAAAACTTGTTCATCATCTCCTTCAATTTTATTGAAATATTTATGCATTTTTTCAGCCTCCAAGTTAGCAACCATCTTACATCGGTATCCTCTTTTCTTTTGTCTACAATGAGGAAATTTTTTTCTAGAATGACCTCAACTTCTTCATGTTTCTTCTTTTCCTATAGGGTATCCAACTATGTTTCCATGTTATTGATAATATATTGCTTGAAGTATGGTAGCAGATGTGTTAACTCTATCTATGAGGTTCCAACACCATTGGACCTTCTTGTAGTAGGTCGATATCCTCTCCCCTTCTTAGCAGCGGCTTTGGAATAGTTGAGATAGATTTTCTTGATATCATCCCATGTGGATTGAGTGATATCTCCTCCTGCAATTAGGTCTAGAGCATATGTGCATCCCTCAGTGATGCCTCTAAGGAAGAGAAAATTCTAAGATTATTGGTTTAGTTGATGTTGAGTGTTCTTTTGTAGGCTAAACAAGAATCGTGACACATAGTCTTCTAGGCTTTCATCCTCTTTCAAATTCATCTTGAAGATATCATCTCCCCTCATCTCAGTTCACTACAATATTATTTGTATTTTTTCAAGAATGCATCCTTCATCTCATCCCAGTCATGGAAAACATCATGTCATAGGCCCATGAATCATCTCGGTGTTGACTCCTTAAGAGTTGCAGGAAATAATTTAATCCTATGGGCATCTGTAGTGTAGTCATAACTATGGAAGAGGTTATCAAACTCAAAGAGAAAGGTATCGGAGTTCTCTATCACTAGGCCATAAAACTTGGGAAGGGTTGAAGATGGAATATTCTTGAGATGGTTGTTTTTATGTTGATCAATGACAAGGAATGGAAAGGTCGATAGAGGGGCTGCCATCCTTGGTGGTCATCTTGGCTGATTTCATAGTTGATGGACTACTAAGGCCAGTTGATTATCCTCTTCCTTTGGGTTAAGGTATTGAATACGTAGATTGGCTAAGATGTTTGTAAAAGGATTTAAGTCTAAGGGATCCTCAAATATGTATAGGCCCAAAACTTCTTCTTCTAAGGATGATGAAGAAGTGGGAAGGTTTGGAATAACATCAGCAAAATTACCTTCTTCTTCTAGCACAAATATTTCTCCTAGTTGATTATTGGGGTAATTTGGTAGAAATCTTCCTAGACCGTCTCTTCTTCTTCTATGCATGCATATAAAGTGGGATTTTTGTGATCTGGCTGGAAATGAAAATTGAATTATGCTAAAACAAGAATGAAATTATTAACTAAATTAGATTCTACAAATGGCTAAGTTAGGAATTAGCTCAACACCATCCCCGACAATGGTGCAAAAAATGCTTGACTTCATAAAGGGATAAAAAAATAGGTTCATTACCCGACTCTGGGATTGCACACCCTATCCGAGAAGATATCCTCCTTAACATGAAGGTTCATTTATTTATCAATCTAGGGATTTATTAATTTAAATGGGTCTGCAAGATATATGTTTAAGACCAGAAAAGGGACTAGAAAGCATATCTAGGTAACCACAAACCCTAAACAATATGCTACCCTAACTAATCTAACATTAAAACCATTTGAAACAAGAGTTGAAACATATGAAAAATAACACAAACAAACTCCCTTCAAATGTAGTTCTAATGCCCTTCTTTCTTCTCCATAATGAGATTAATGTTTCTCTTTGCACACACACTTTGCAGAAGATGCCAAGTTTGCTAATGAGAGTACTAGAAGATTTATGATTCTTGAGGTTCTCAAAAATCTTGTGGTTAACCTTGAATGAGAGGAATGCATCCCATTTTATAGAAAATGAGAGACAATTATGTGAGATAGCACAAAATCTATGCATAAATACAGATTTTGGTTGGTAGGATGTTAGGAAGCACGATATGGGGGAGCTCAAATGAGGAGATATTGAAAATATTTGTGAAGCACCTTAATAGGGATGAGAATCCTCAATTAAGGGATATGATATTTAGGTAGGGTTAGGAATCATTAATCAATTTAATAATTCAATATTCTCAAATATTCCTCAAAATCAAATTAGATTTATGAAATTATAAAAATCTCCTAAATTGAAATTAGCCAATTAATTAATAAAAAATTAATTAATTGTTGCAGACTTAGGGAAAAGGGAATAAATAAAGTTTATTTATTTATTCAATTAGGACTTAGGATAAATTATGGGTTATTCATCCAAAAAGGGGAAATTAGTGGATTATAGGTCGAATTGAAGGTGTTGATGTCAAATTGAAATGCTTTTGATAATATTGCTAAGGTTTAGGATCAATTTCGAGGGTTCCAGAATAGTTTAGGAAATCACGAGGCATTGATGAACTTTCACAATGCGCCCACATAATGATGATTGGAAATGATTGAAAAGTGCCAATGAACTTTGATGGCATCATAAGATTGAAATTGAAATGTGGAACATCGATGATATTTGACAATGTTCCCAAAATGATGATCAGAAATAGTATTGACTAATGTGAACAACACTATTGAATTGATATTGATATATTGATAGCGATAACACCGATGATCTTTGACAATGTTATCAAATGGCTGATTAGGGGATACAAAGCATCAATGATCTTGGACAATGCTCCTGAAATAATGACAAGATTGATTGAATTGAAATAGGGTTTGATCGACTGGTTTGAAATTGGGTTAATTAGGCATCGATGATCTTGGATAATGCCCCAGAATGGTCGAAATATGTCCAAACAATTTTGCAAGTGATTAGGAATGGAATAGGATAGGTTTGAATCGATTTAGGAAGGTTTGGAATGGTTTAGGATCGAATAGGATCAGTTTTAGGATCGAATAGGATCAGTTTAGGGTTGATCAGAAATGATTTGGAAAATGATCGATTTGATAGATAAAGTAGAAATGTTAGTAATTGATGACATGGAAGAGTGACACAATATTAGTGAATGATAAAGATCAAACACACAATATAGAAGACATGTTAAAAATGGGGCATAGGAAATGAACCATTTTTAGGTGTCTACATTTTTCCCCTCTTTGAGACAATGTGGTTATGAACATTGGCTCAAAGAAAAATAAAAGATCATGCCCTAGTGGATCAACATAAGGGAGGTAGGATGCCCACCTAGAAAATTGGGCAGAAATTGATATGAGGACAATTTTTCAAAAAGAAGGATGATTGATTGAAGAAATGTTAGGAGAAAGAATAAATTAGACAAAGAAATGCCTGTAAGATAGAAAGATGTTGGCTTTCAAAAGTGTAATTTGTGTTATAAGATATTATTTTGATATTGCAAAAGCGGATGGGGCACATCGTGGCACAAAAGCCAGAGAAAAAAAGTCATCCTTTTTGCGTAAAAAAACATGATGTAGACAGAGGATGATCTTCTCTATCCTGAAAGCATGTAGCAGACATGCCCCAGAATTTCATGAGATCATCAAACAGGCAAAAAAAAAGAGATAAAGAGAAATGAACTGGTCATGAACCATCCCGGCTACTCTCGTAAGTCAGATAATATCATCGAGTAGCATAGGAACATGATGAAAAAAGAAAATAAAAAATACTCACAAAAACAATGTGAGCCAACAATCATTCTGATCTTTTGTTATTTGCATTAAATGTTCGTTGATTGATATCTTAGATTGGAAATTGATTGATTTGATAATTGATTGTAGCTTGAACAGATTGATTGATAGAAAAGATCGAAAGTTTTGAATAGTCCAACCAGATTGAATGTTGAGTCACAATGATATGATTTTTTTAAGCACGGATTGATGATTCTACCACTGATGTCAGCAAACATGATGTTCGATTCGCAAAAGGAAGACAAGTATGTACAAAATTTATTGCTGATTTTTGAAAAGATTTTGCAATTTTTAGCATTTTTGAAAATATTTGGATGTTTTTATGATGATCTTTTTTTTCACGACTTTTTAAGATTTTTAGGATTTTTTCAGCATCATATTTGAATTTTTATCCATTTTTTCAAGACATTATTTAATTTTTAGCAATTTTTTCAGGACATTATGTGATTTTTAGCAATTTGTTCAGGACATTATTTGATTTTTTTTGAATTTTGAGATTGCCCCAAGTGTCTAGCAAGGTAGGGACATTGTGAAAGGAGAAATGGACTGGTAGATTGATGAAGGCCAAGGGTCATTGCATTGGATCTGGTTAAGTGCCAAGGACTATCCAAGAAATAGGGTAACAATTTTTTTAACCAAGTTGGGGGACTGAACAAGAAAATGATAAGGTAATGAGATAGTGCAGTGGATAGCATGCGAGAAATGGACATGTCAAGAGGTTTTTCTTTAATAAACATTTTTTTGCATTGAAAGTCCTTTTTTCATCAAGACCAAGATAGGGAGTTTGATAGGACAATGTTAGGATATGGATAGGATAATGACAGGATATGAAAAGAAAAATGATAGGATATGGATAGGATATGCAAGATCAATCAGGGATAATGAGAAGGGATATGGAATATGGATGAAAGGTTGTGATAGGAGAGGAAATATAGACCAATGGGATCAAGACAATGTAAAGCATATAGGACATGTGATGCTTCAAGGAATATTTGTAACCGTGTCAAGATCAAAGTTGGGGAAAAGTGGATAGGATAATGGATATGACAGGCATAGGATAATGGAGGACATATTGGGGATAATGGAGGACAATGCCAATGAAATCTTCCCCCAAGTATAGATTGCAAGAAGTTTAGAGAATTACACATGATGCCTGTTTGCCAAGTTTTCATCATGGTACTTGCCCAAAGCACTTGTTTGCCAGGTTTTCATCAAGGCAACATTTTCCTTTTTTCATATTTTTTTGATTTTTTTTTTTTAAAATTTTCTTTTTTGACATTTTGGAAAAAAAATTGGACGCATGAAGTGACATGGACAGAGGACTCAAGCGCCTTGCTCTTTGAAATGTTCTTTTGAAAATATATTGTGCAAAGACATTGGTAGGGTAATGACAAAGGGATATGAAGTGGGTGATTAGATAAGGATGGGACAAGCTTTATGCAAGGGATTGGATAGGTTGGATGAAAGGTTGGAAAATAGGTGTTGGATAATGAAGGGAATGTACGCTATCTTTCTTTGAACTGGAAGGGAATGGATGCAAGAAAAACATTGGCACACACATTGAGGGGTGATGGAGTGATAGAGGAAAATAAGATTTTAGATTTTGAAGGATTAATGAAGAAATGGATATGGATTTTGGGACACAAGGACCCAAAATAGATTTCGAAGATGGAAGACATTTAGATAGAGGGATAGCAACTTTGGATACCAATTTGGATTTTTCTTTAGGACTCTGTGCTTCAAGGAGCTTCTTGGGAATCCACATGCTTTTTGATTTTTAATTATTTTGAGGGTCCTTTGAATGTATTGATTGCACAATGGATTTTGGAACCCATATGGATTTTGACTTTATTTTTTTCTCCATGGGCCTTTGTGGCCTTTTTGATATTTCTTTTGCATTTTGGATCAAATTTTTCTTTTTTTGTACATGTCGATTAGACTGGACATGTTGATCCTTGATAGCATGTGGATTTCTTGATCTGTGGATTTTATTCTTGGCATCCAAATTGCTTTGAAAGGGAATGGAATTCATGGATGGA
>MU224951.1:1678078-1693344 GCA_018584345.1 Thuja plicata
AAATGGGGTCTTGGTCAACAATAGGATAGAATTGGTCATTGAAGGGGTCTTGATCTTGATATGTTTTTAGACATGTTTCTTCATTCTTTTTATCATCCTCTTGACATGGGATATGACTTTGGACATGTAAGGAGGGTTCTTGAAACGGGTCAACATTTTGATATGAGGAAGAAGGAATTTGGATAGGAATCTTAGGAATAGGCTTGATTGAAATTGGAGGACATGGTGGAATTGGTTCAAAGGAAATTGGGCTATGTATGGGGCTAGCTTGGATTTCTTTCATGGATAGCCATTGGAAGGTTGCATTGATGGAAGAATCACTTGATGTGGATGGAGGAAATTTCTCTTGGGAGGAATGTGGGGATGAAGGGGTGGAAGGAAACATGGATGTTTTTTGAAGGTCAATTCCTTGATGGGAAATAGGTATGTCATCGATGTGATTGTTTTTGGGTGATCCATTGCTAGACATGGGTAAATTTTTTGTTTGATCCAATTTTTGAAACAAATTCTTTAAAATTTTGGATTTGTACTTGCGTTGCTTGATGGGTCTGGTTTGTGATACCTCATCAGTATTTAAATGTTGGAATGAACATGTTCAACAAAAAGTTTCTTATTGATTATGCTTGGTTGATGTTCAAAAGATGTCACATTTGAATGTTTCTTTGTTTGATAAGACATTGGTGGTGAATTGGAGGACACAAAAGGTTCCTCAAGAAATGTTACTATTTGTGATCTTGGTATTGACTGTATTATCTACATGATTGGTACAAGAGGTTGTGAAATTGTTCAAAGATCACTTGGTTGCATTGGAATGAAGATCGGTTCATAATTTGGTGGTGGCCCCATTTGAATTATGCCATAGTCAGGTTGAAAGGTTTGGTTTGGAACTTGGTTGGATGATTGATTTGAAATTTGAGCACATAGAGACTGATTTGAAACTTGATTGAATTGAGCATGATCTAGAACTTGGTTGAAAAAAGTTTTCTTTTGCACATGATTGAATTGGGCTTTGTTAAATTGTTCATTTTCCTCATTGAGTTGTAAAGTGAGTTTGGGTATCTTTGATTTTACAATGAGAGATTGTGTGTCAATTTCACCAAAAGATTCAATTGGACATCCAAGGAGTTTTTCCATCTCCTTTTTACTCTTTATCATCTTTGCAACACTCTCTTCCAAGATTTTATTTTCCTTATCCAATTTTGCTTGCAAATTTCGAATCATGTTTGCATGGACTTGATGGAATTGATTGTTTGGTTGTTTTGATGTCATTTGCCTTGGCTCAAAATATTGTTGTTGTAAAGGTTTATCTTGTCTTTGATCAAAAGGTAATTTTGATTTTCCTTGTGATGGAAACATGGGTTGATAAGTTTCTTGTTTCCTTTTGGATGCTTGGAACCTAGTGAAGATTGGCATGATGACTATATGCAAATGCAAGATTTTTTTTATAATTTTTGAGGGACTTTTAGGATAAAAATGCAACCTAAATATTCAAGGAATTTATGCAAATGAAAATTTAGAATTTGGATGATGTATGCAAAGCAACCTATGGCTTAATGCAGTTGATTTTTTGGATTTGAAATTTTTTTGGAAATTGCAAACCTAAGAGTCTAACCTTAGGAGAGTGAATAGGAATCTTGAATTTAAAAGGGATCAATTTGATAAGGGGATAAAAAGGGACTAGGTCTAATCCAACATGACAAAGATGGAGTGAGACCAAATGATAGGTGGGGTTTGAAATTTGGTAATAAGGGACCAAGTCAAGATTATTTCTTCGATGACATAAGATAAGACCCTAAAATTTGAATCCCTTTGGGATTTTACAAATTTTTTGAAAAGGATCTAAATGTAGTATGAGGGTTTTTGCAAGGCAATATGTTGTTATGATGCAAGCTTAATGCAAGAGGGTTAAGATTGAAAATGCAAGGAAACTAATGCAACGTATGCAAAAGGGACTATGCTATGGATATGCAAGAATGAAGCAAACCGCAAGGCTCCAAGATAAATGTTTTTGGTCTCCATATGTTCACAAGGTTTTGAAACAAGATGTTTTGGGAAGAATCAAAGTGTTCAAGAATTTTTGGGAATGTTTTTGAAATGTTTGGAATGTTTGGAATGTTTTTGAAATTGTTCTTTAAAATTTTGAAACACCCACATGAGAAACGTTGTGAAGAATAGCTATTGTAAAATTGAAACAAACACATCACAACCTAAGGATGGCAAGGATAATATTTGTTGAATCCCCACTTGAACAAAATTCATCCATTCTTACTAATAGTGGACAACCTAGAAGCTTGGAGGCACGGTCTCCTCCTTACAGTGCACTCACTTCTCAGGCACTCCAAGATTCAACTCCCAAGGGTCACCACTTCCCAAGGGATTGTTGTCTTGACTAATAGCTATGAAAGTGTGGGGCATCTTAGTTAGTCTGTGACCTTCTGCACCAATAGATAGAAGGTTTTTGGCTACTATGACATGGTGTTTAGTAAAGGCATTCATTCGGGTGGTTATACATGGGGCATATTAGCTCTATTATGGAGGCCTCCCAGCCTATGGAAGTTACATTCCGTAGGTTTTAATGTACCACAAGGGTACTGAGGGAGATCTTATTCCCAGTATAATGCATTCAACACCTGTCCCTTGTGAGATTAGTCACAATGGAATTTTTTGTATCCCAGTTTGGATGGGCTTGGCTGTATCCTATTTCCGATTGGGCATCTGCTCTCACTGTCTCTACTAAAGCACTTGGGAGGTAGCCACTCTATAAGAATGATATGAGTTTCTCTTACACCCAAGATCCACAAAGGTTAGGGGAGAGGATACACTCATATGATTCTTAGGGTTTTACAATCTAGAAAACACATTAGACACATGAAAGCAAAAGGTTCTTTTTAAGTACCAAAATGAAGTGTTTTCTAACTACAAAAAGCAAGCACAAGAGTTTGGGAAAACATAAGGTCTTCTACAAACATCCTACATTGAAACTATTAGTAGTTTTTAGGATTCAATCTTCATCCCATGATTTCCAACATGCTGCACAAATCATCAGTAACACCAAAATACTGTAGTCTAAGTACAGAAATAAGTATAGGAATGCAGAAATCCAAAAATTTGCTTGAAAAACACCCAATTTACCACCTACGTAGGAAAAGGCTACCACATCTAAGCATGAAATATCATCAAAAACATAGCTAGGTTTCATTATTTATGCCATTTAAGTTGATTTGAAAATATTTAAGTGAATTTGAAACCCTAACTAGCTTGCATGTGCATCAAAGTTGTTTAGGAACACCTTAAGGGCAAAATCTGCATTTGATCCTAAACTAGTTTAGAGTTCATTTTAGGTACCCAAATCAGATATGCGTGTTCATTTTAAGCCCCTTAACAACTTAAACAACTTGATCTTGGATTAAATATTCCATTTCCACCCCTAGTTAGGCTAGATTGCAAGTTGCTTGAAATTTGAAAAAAAGCTTGATAGTATGAAACCCTAGGCTAGATGAGATCCATTTTAAGAGCCCAAATATAAATGTGAATGTTCATTTAATGCATTGAAAATTAAAGTGTGAGGGTCATTTACCATCTTAGGGTTCATTAACCAAATTTAGGGTTTATTTGAATAGTTTAGGGTTCATTTTATCTTGTAAACAAAGAAAAAGAAGAGGAGAAAGCCCAAAATGCAGAATGACTTCCTAAACATGCAAAGAATGATCCTAAACCCTAAAATAGGATCCCATATGACAAACTACGTAGATAACCAACCATCTACGTAGTTCTGGGCTCCAAGTGCGCAGGTCTGGGTACCACCTATGCAAGACTTAACCACCTACGCAGAAATAGTGACCACCTGCGCAACTTCAGTAACCACCTATGCAGCTCTCTTCTAGAACCTGAAAAAGACACAAAAACACAAAAAAAATTATCAGTTAAGCATGTTCACGTTGGTTTCACCAAATGTAAGACTAGAAAAGGGACTAGAAAGCATATCTAGGTAACCACAAACCCTAAACAATATGCTACACTAACTAATCTAACATTAAAACCATTGGAAACAAGAGTTGAAACATATGCAAAATAACACAAACAAACTCCCTTCAAATGTAGTTCTAATGCCCTTCTTTCTTCTCCATAATGAGATTAATGTTTCTATTTTCACACACACTTTGCACAAGAAGCCAAGTTTGCTAATGAGAGAACTAGAAGATTTACGATTCTTGAGGTTCTGAAAAATCTTGTGGTTAACCTTGAATGAGAGGAATGCATCCCATTTTATAGAAAATAAGAGACAATTAGGCAAGATAGCACAAAATCTATGCATAAAAGCATATTTTGGTTGGTAGGATGTTAGGAAGCACAATATGGGGTAGATCAAATGAGGAGATATTGAAAATATTTGTGAAGCACCTTACTAGGGATGAGAATCCTCAATTAAGGGATATGATATTTAGGTAGGATTAGGAATCATTAATCAATTTAATAATTCAATATTCTCAAATATTCCTCAAAATCAAATTATATTTATGAAATTATAAAAATCTCATAAATTGAAATTAGCAAATTAATTAATAAAAAATTAATTAATTGTTGGAGACTTAGGGAAAAGGGAATAAATAAAGTTTATTTATTTTTTCAATTAGGACTTAGGATAAATTATGGGTTATTCATCCAAAGGGGGGAATTAGTGGATTATAGGTCGAATTGAAGGTGTTGATGTTGAATTGAAATGATTTTGATAATATTGATAAGGTTTAGGATCAATTCTGAGGGTTCTAGAATAGTTTAGGAAATCACGAGGCATCAATGAACTTTGACAATGCGCCCACGTAATGATGATTGGAAATGATTGAAAAGCACCAATGAATGTTGATGGTGTCATAAGATTGAAATTGAAATGGGGAAACATCAATGATCTTTGACAATGTTCCTGAAATGATGATCAGAAATAGTATTGACGAATGTGAACAACACTATATAATTGATATTGATAGCGATAACACCGATGATCTTTGACAATGTTATCAAATGGGTGATTAGGGGATAAGAAGCATTGATGATCTTGGACAATACTACTGAAATGATGACAAGATTGATTGAATTGAAATAGGGTTTGATCAATTGGTTTAAAATTGGGTTAATTAGTCATCGATGATCTTGGACAATGCCCCAGAATGGTCGGAATGAGTCCAAACAATTCTGCAAGTGATTATAAATGGAATGGGATATGTTTGAATAAATTTAGGAAGGTTTGGAATGGTTTAGGATCAAATAGGATCAGTTTTAGGATTGAATAGGATCAAATAGGATCGGTTTAGGGTTGATTGCAAATGATTTGGAAAATGATCGATTTGATAGAGAAAGTAGAAATGTTAGTAATTGATGACATGGAAGAATGACACAATATTAGTGAATGATAAAGATAAAATACACAATATATAAGTCATGTTAAAAAGGGGGCATAGGCAATGAACCATTTTTAGGTGTCTATAATATGCACTAAGTTCTGGCTCAACCCACGCTAGAAATGAAGCTCCAGGAAATAAAGGTTGAAATAAAATATGATCTATTACTGTTGGAAATGAAGAAATGAAATAAAACTTAACCTACTATTGCAAGAAAAAAGGATTTGGAAAATAATTGAACTACACTATCTATGTTGAAGAAGTAAATGCTTGATGCCTGACTCACAATGTTTTAATTGTTCCGTTGCTTTGTCTGCAAGAACAGTTTAAACGCTGGAATTGAAATAACAAGCTACAAGAAATAAATTTTACACTACTAAAAATTACTCACCAAGTGGGCCCCCTTGGATGGGTATCGAGAACTAAATTACTCAAGATAGATATTCAACACTTTATCTTTGTATTCTTATGGAAAGTAAGTACAACTGAACTCATGAAAACTTGTAAAACAGAATAAAAATGCACTATCTCCAAATAATTATATTAACTAATGCCCTCCTTCTTACGTAGGATTGGGGCTTATTTATAAATTAGGAAAACTATCACTAACCAATCACACAAAGAATAGGTGGATCCTCATTTATGACTAAGAAGAAGGAGTAAAGTTATCAGCAAAAATAGAAACAAGAATTGCTTCATCAAACATGAGGAATAAATTTATCCCCCCATGACTCCCTATATCTTCTCGATAATGGAAAAACATCTTGAATTGATCCTTCCTCTAGTTGTTTCCAACTGTGCACCCACATTTTCTCTCATTACTACTCCTTAGCTGCAGGACCAGGTCTTCACGGGTAAGTATGCAAATGTGTGCTTGGTATACCTTCCTGAGATTACTATTCTACATTGCAAACATTTAAATAGGAACAAACCAGCATTAATCCAACATAGCATGCACACATATTCATTTTCCAAATAGTTAAATACCTATTAAAACAGAATTATAGATTCATCACATAAGTATATATCATTTTGGGAAGGTAATTAAGGTTCATTCATGCAAGTCAAAGTATATAAAAACCTTGAAAATGTAAAATAAAGAACAAAAGGATACCCTATACTTTAGTAAGAGGCTTTAAAATGATAAAAAATATTTATCCTATCACCATCCTTTGTAAAAATCACCTTAACTAGTTTTTTTATTCATGAGAATTAGTTTCTCTATGGTTTTTCCCATCTTGGGTTTTCCACGTAAAAATTTGGTGTTCATTGTGTATAGTTCATGTGTATATTCTTTCATTCTTACATCTAATTTAGGTGAATGGTTAAAGAATTAATTTATGGGATCTTGATCTGTGAAAGTGATAAAATTTTAATCTACAATTGATTCATACACCTCTTATTTATCCAAGACATTCTACAATTGGTATCAGAGCTTTGGTTCCTAGAGAGTGAACCTAGCCTCTCCGGGAGATCCAATGGCATATAAAGTTACTATCCCTACCTTTGATGGATTTGAATATGGTTTTTTGAAAGTGAAGATGAGAGGATATTTGATTTCTTTGAGTTACAAGACTTAGAAAGTTGTGGAGAGGAAATATACAGTACAGGAAAATGGACCTACTACTCTGGATCAAGTAGGAATCCTATGAAGAAAATCAAAAAGCAAGGTATGCTAATTTTAGTGCATTATCTAAAATTGGTGAAGGTTATTGCATTAGAAATTGCTTATGAAGTTTGGGGAATACTAAAAAAACATCTATGAAGGAAATTATAAGGTTAAACTAGCTAAGATGTAGACTACTAAAGGAAGATATGAGAACTTGAGGATGGAAGAAGGAGAAGATATATGAATCTACTTTCAAAAAGTTAATGATGGTGTAAATGAGATCATAAATCCTGGCAGCACTCTAGTTGATAAGGATGTGATAGAGAAAATTTTAAGGACTCTACCAGAAAGCTATAATGACAAAGTTTTAGCAATTGAAGAGACTTGTGATTTGGAGAATTTCACGAGAGAATAGTTGTTTGGCGCTCTGAGTGCCTTCAAGATGAGAAAGTTTGAAAAAGACAAAGGTAGTCTAAGACTACTTTCAAAGTGATAGTGGTTTTTGAAATTCCAGATGATGAAAGCACAGATGAAGTAGAGGAAAAATTTATAATAAGGTTGAAGAAAGGAACCAATAATTATAAAGGTATCTTACCTCTTAAATATTTTAGGTGTGGAAAGGTTGGTCTGATTGCTACTAGATGTCCAAAAAAAGGGACAAGAAATTAAAATTCAATAAGAAGGCCTATTATGTCAATAAATATGCTAGCATCTTAGATGATGAATTAGAAGAAGGTGACTACTTGTTTTATGTTGAATAAGTTGAAATAGAACCTAAAATTAGTAATATGACATCTCTGGAATATAATAATGAAATTGTTGCAACTACATTACATGTTAGAAGAGATCAAAATAAATGGTTGATTGAGAGGGGTTTCTCAAATCATATTATCGATGATAAAATTAAGTTTGTAAAACTTGAAAAATGTGATGGTAGTCATGTTAGATTTTGAGATGACCAAACTACATAGATTATTGGAATAGGTACTATTTATTTTGATGGAAAATATAATAATGACAATGTATACTATGCGAAAGGTTTGCATCATAATATTTTAAGTGTTGGACAATGTTTGCGAAATTTGTTGCAATGTTGCAAATCTAGAAGAGATCTAAAACTATTATTGTTGCAGGTAAAAATACTAGAGGAAATATGTATCAGTTGGATGCTCCTTCAAGGCATTTATTATTATCACGGATTGATGAAAGATAGCTATGGCATTGAAGGATGTGTCACATCAAATTTGATAATTTGGTGAAGATTAGTTTGGAAAGAGAAGTAACAGATCTTCCAAGGTTAACCAAACTAGATAATAGTATTTGTAGAGAATTTCAAGTGGGAAAATAAATGAAGGGAAATTTCAAAGGAAAAGAACAATATGCTACTAAACTATTGGATTTGGTGCACACAGGCTTATGTAGTCCAACCAAAATAAGGTGTCTACAAGTTGAAAGGTATTTTATGCTCTTAATTTATGATCATTATAGAATGACTTGGGTTACATTCTTGAGGGAAATTCTTGAAGCATTAAAAAAATTCAATATATTCAAAGCTAGACTTGAAAATGAAGCTAATAGAAAAACTAAATGCTTAAGATCTAATGGAGGAGGAGAATGTTTTAGCACATGAATTTAACATCGATTTTTATGTGATACATGGGATTAGAAGATAGTTGTATACTCCTTGGACACCATAGGAGAATGGTGTTGTAGAGAGAATGAATTAGAATATAAAAGAGGCAGAAAGGCCTATGATCAAAGAATAAAATCTACTAGAGCCATACTGGAAAGGAGCTATAAATATTGTTGTATACATGATTAATCATGTTTTGTTCTAAAATAAGTATGGTAAGACTTCATATGAGCTATGGTATGGAAATAATCCAATAGTAAAGTGCTTAAAAGTTTTCAAAAGAAAATGTTAGTTTCACAGAGATGAAGGGAATCTTGGGAATTTTGATAGAAAAGAAGATTAGGGCATATATTTAGGATATTCTACAAGAAGCAAGGTGTATCGGTGTTACATCAAGAGATTAAACAAAAGTATTGAGAGTGAAAATGTAAGATTTGATGAAAAATAGTCAAAGAAATTAGGTTTGGAAGAAAAATATGAATCTGATGAGTCCACAAGAAGAAAAGTAGAAGAAAAGAAAAAAGAAGAAGATAAGAAGAAAGAAACTCAGGATGCTTTGGCATCGATATCAAAAACACTGAAGTTTTTTCAGAGAAATCACTCAAAAAATTAGATCATTGGAGATAATAACAAAGGAGTCATTACTGAAAGTAAGGCTGCTAAAAAAGAAGCTTTATTGTATTTACTATCTAAGACTGAACCTAAGATAGTTGAAAAATCTTTTTGTGACTATAATTGGATGAAGGAAATGAAATAAGAATTGGATTAGATCAAGAAAAATCACACTTGCGAACTTATTCTCATACTAGAAGATAAAAATTTTATTGGAATAAAGTGGGTGTTCTAAAATAAAATGGATGAGGATGGACAAGTTGTGAGAAACAAGGCAAGATTGGTTTGTAAAGGGTATACTCAGGTTGAGGGCATTGATTTTGAAGATACTTTTTATCATGTTGCCCGAATAGAAGCTATTAGGATATTCTTTGAATTTTCTAATTTTAAGGATTTCAAACTCTATCAAATCGATGTAAAGTCAATATTTTTAAATGGAGAACTAAAAGTAGAAGTTTACATTGAACAAACAGAAGGAATTAATTTGTTAGATGATCTGGATATTGTCTACAAACTAAAAAAGGATACGTGTGGGTTGAAGCAATCTCCTAGAGCTTGGTATGAGAGACTGGGTAAGTATTTAATGGATCAAAAAGTTTGGAAAGTGTCTGTTAATAGAAATGTCTATTTCAAAATTGAATCAAAAAAGTTCTTAGGGGTTGTGGTGTATGCGGATCACTTAATATTTGGAGGAAATAATGAGATGTGTAATAAATTTACTAGTGAGTGGCTAGTTTTCATTAAGGTTGATTAGTAAGTGTAGACAACTCAATATACTAACCTAATGAAGAAAATAATATTCAATTAAGTAACCTTTCCCCCTAATGGAGACTCATTTAATTATTAACTTGGGACATATCTTCTTAGATGGAACTTGCACTATATGTGTAGCACAATCAATCTAGAACCTAAAAAAATATAGAACTCAACTGAAAAAACTACGTTAAAGTAGTCTATGCTAATCCTAACACAAGAAGCTTTAGATACAGTTAGACAGTTGGCTATGTGCGACAAAATCAGTGTTTAACAAAATTAACTGAAATTAAAAAATTAGGAAAAGGACTACCACATGAATCTTAACTAACTAAACCTATATTAACCATACAAGAAATTAACTTGCAAACTTACATTAACCATGCATTCATTAATGAAGTTAAATGAAATATGAGCTACTCTAATTAACAAGTATAACAAAAAATGTACTAATTAAAATGAAACTAACTACTTATACACTACTAGAGAATTATGTCACCTCAAGTATCCCTTGCTTGAGGATCTATAACCTTGGATTAACATAGTACTTCTCTTAAATAGAAATCACCATCCAACTTTTATTAATCATAACTGAAGTACAGTAATAATTTAACTACAATGCTAACTGGAATAGAATCTAGTACTATGATCTTATTAAATATCAATTAACTCTACTTCTATAAAGTTCTCTTCTTTTTATAAGAGATACCTCAAAGCAACTAACATTAGTAGCCTCAAAATATTTCATTACACTTTTCACTCTTCATAATATTTTGACTTATTCACTAACAAAAACTGCACCAAAGCAAAACTAAAAACATGGAATGTTAAATGAGACACAACCATGCATCATGGGGGCATTTAGAGACTTTTCCTTCAATTGCACAATCATTACCAATCACCCCAGTTCAAACCATGGCATTCATGAAAATGATAGGTTTAGAAACATTGTGACATTGAAAGGTTCCTTATTTGTAGGTTTTACCATGTCTTTCCCATAGTTGTAATTGGTCGACCATCTCATCTTCTGGTTTTGTGGCTATAGGTTAGCTCAAACAATGAAGGATATATAAAACACATTGAAATACTTAAAAATTGTATAGGCCTAAATCTGCACACTCAAACAAGAGGGTTAGTAGCACCTATTTGAAATGAAATAAATCAAATAGCTACTAAGAATAAGCCTATTAACAATAAAATAACAAACATTAGAAAGGAAAACAAATAAATGCAAACCCCAATGCTTGAAGCTTTTATTGCATCTCTCTACTCCCTCTAAAATTTTGTATGGATGGTGCTCAGTGTTGGCATTGACAACATTTTCACTTGGGAGAGTTGAGAAAATTGATAACAAAATGATAAGGATTTGCTATTTCTTCACATGAAAACCCTGCAGAATGATTGTGCACAAAGTTGGAGATGCTCAAATGGTTGTGAAGGCTTAATTTTATAGAATTTGGAAATCATTTGGAGGGATGAGATTAATCCTAGAAACTTGAAATGGATGGTTGAGATAAATAGGAATTGAAGAAGAAATTAGTAAACTTCCATTCTTAATTGAAGAGAAGAGGAAATGATTTAGTTAACTGTACAGCTGAACTAAAGTTTCTATTTTGGAACTAGAGAGAAGATGGAATGATTTACGCAACTACAGAGTTTGAACTAAAGTTTCCATTTTGGAACTAGAGAGAAGAGGGAATTATTTATGCAATTGTAGAGTTTGAACTGAAGTTTCTATTTTCGAACTAGAGAGAAGAGGGAATGATTTATTTGATTTTAGAAATTAAAAATACTCATAAATGAGATCTTTGAATTCTATTTTGATTTAAAATTAATTTGAAAATAGTATTAAGAGGGAAATTAAATTAATTTAATTGGGAAGAATAATTAATAAGTTTAAATAATTAAATTTAAACTTTAGGAAATTGAACTTAATTAACTAATAAAGATTAATTAATTAAGGTTTACCAATTGAATTAAATTATTTATTTATTTAATTTTGGAGAAATGATTAGATGATCAGATTTAGAAGAAATAGATGATTAACTGGTGATTTAAAAACTATTAATTAATAAGTTTAAATAATTAACTTTAAACTTCAGTAAATTGAACTTAATTAACTAATAAAAATTAATTAATTAAGGTTTATTAATTAAATAAAATTAATTATTTAATTAATTTTGGAGAAAGGATTTAATGATTAGAGGATCAAATTTAGAAGAAATAGATAATTAACTAATGATTAAAAACCCATTAATTAATAGAGGAAAATTATTAATTAAATGCAAGGTCACAAGTTTGTCCATTTTTGGGTGTCTACATTTGCCCCTCTTTGATACAATGTGATTTATCGTGTTGTGTCAAATAATATTCAATTAAGATCCTATCCCAGCTTGTCCCAACAACATCAGGTGGATTATATGCCCCCTCAACAAATTAAGTGAAAATGTCCAATGAGCATTAAATTGTTGGAAATATTGAATCTCTATATGATGATGATGTATGCACTGATGATATAATTCCTATATGATGATTTATGTATGCATTCCTATGTTAGTCATGTTGTTATTGATGATGGATGCATTGATTATATGACTTATGCACATCTTTTTTTTTTCTTCTACAATAAATGGATGCAAACCTAAAATGAACAATGTATCTAAGCACATGCATGTGTTAATCAGAATAAAATTAGTAAGAATGAAAGAATGAAAATTTTCATTGTGATCAACATGATTGATGTAACCATGTCTTTTCCATACATTCTAATATTTATTCATAATTACACCTTATTTGAAAAGAAAGCTCGATACAAATGCACCCAGATATTGACCATTTGGATACCACAATGATCTTTGATAACAACAAGTAGAAAATAGAAAAAGAATGTTAACTTTTTTATAGGGATTAGCTCAGATTGTGGAATTGTGTGGCTTCTAGATATGTGAC
This sequence comes from Thuja plicata, assembly GCA_018584345.1. Taxonomy (NCBI): domain Eukaryota; kingdom Viridiplantae; phylum Streptophyta; class Pinopsida; order Cupressales; family Cupressaceae; genus Thuja; species Thuja plicata. The sequence continues at coordinate 1,691,031 of MU224951.1, forward strand.
AACTCCTATCATATTTATCCTTAATCATCCTTTCCCCAAAATTAAACTGAAACACTCCACAAAATGAAAACAACGTGAACAGCCCCACAATAGGTAATAATAATCATGCCAAAGCTTCTCCTAGGATTAGTGTATTTAAACTAATTATTATTTTCCCTATCATGAAGTGCATTTAAATTGTCAACCCAGGGATGTATACTTAAAATGGGACAGCATGATTTGTGCACTAAGTCTCTCATAGAGTCATGTTACTTAAGTTGCAAGAAGGAAAATACATGAAAGGAACTTACACTATTGTTGTAGGAAAGTAAACACACACAAATACTTAATGAAATTGATGCTGACAACTATAAGTTCAACTTTAACCTATTCTATCAACCCAAAGCATTCACTGTGATTATCCTTGTAGGTCGTGTAGGAACATACACAAGTTATAATGCTAAAGGAGGAAACAGTGAATTCTACTTGAAATGTTTTAAATGCTTAAACAACTTAACCTAGTCTACTCTAATCCACCTTCAAAGTGGGCCCCCTTGGTCAGCTTCTACTAACTAACAACACTGAATATAACTCAAAATCACTTATTCATTGTATTTCCAGAAAAACTGAATACATCATAGTGAAACAATACACGAAACTAAAAGACCAACTTTTCTTCAATTGCAAAAAGGGTACAATAATCCAACTAACTACAATCTAACAATCATATCCCTTTATATAGAGGATTGATATATATTTAAACATAAAGATAAGGTTTGACTAATTCATGCCATAAAGAAATGAGAATGCAATAGTCCACGACAAAATATCATAAAGGCTGGATAACCGCTTCAAAAGAGTATTGACCGCAGAGGAAATATAGCATAATTGTGTTCCTATATTCCCTAAAATAATATTTCCTTCAATTCATCAGGCATGTTTTGTGATGTTATAATGGTTCTCCTCATCGTAGCTGTGACTTCATCACTTCTTCATCAATGTTTCTGATCCACTCTCAAGTCGCTCCTCTTTCCCTAGCAAGTTAGTAGCACATGCATATATATTCAAGTTTTCAACCATTCAACTTAATCCAAATGTTAAGACATACATTCAAACAATTATATGAAATATTTTGACATATATATAATATTTAGAAAAGTATGTCACTACTATCTACCCATATGTTTTGTGGATTTGACTGTACTTATAGTATGTTCATAAGTTCAAATACTTAAAAGTATCACAAGTGTTTTGGAAATGTCTTAGAACAAAGCCTAAAAATACTATGAAATAAAGACAAATTATTGCCCCATCATCTGCCCCCTACAAGCATAATGTTTGTCCTCAAGTAATTCACTTCTTAGCAACTCCCCTAAACTCTCCAACTTTAGTCTTTTCTCTCCGTCTTCTTTTGAAAGTGTAATAGAATCCTCTTGTTCTTTCCCAGAAGTCCATCTTGTAGTCTTCTTGTAGTTGGTCCAATTGTATAGCATTAATTTCATACAAAGCCAATAGAAGCATTGGTGGCTGGAATGTCAAAGGACACCAGAGCTCAAAGGTAACTATTCTGATTTTTCTTGATCCCTGTAATTTTCTAATTGCCTTTCATAACTAGTTTTTTTGTGCATCCATGACATCAAGGCTTTTAGATGTATGTCTCCAATGTAAAGAAAGGGATTCTAATCAGTCTCTTTAGGAATGATGAATTTATGGAGATACAGTTCACAAAGAAAGTTTTTTTTTCAAACAAGAAGGGTTTGGTATAAACCATAAAATTCATGAGCTATCCTAAACTCAGAATCTTTATCTTTGATAGTCATCATCAATTGGAACAAGAGAAATTGCTCTTTCAAGCAAATGGTATATACTCTAGGAGGCTTCCTGCAAGTGATGATTTGGTCAGAAAATTTTAAGGCATGGTCCATATTTTGTTTCTATTTCTTCATTTTCTCTTTCAAGCCTTCTATTTCCTCTTTTTTTTATCACCAATCTCTTTTTGCATCTTCTTCCTCTCTTCTTTCCATAGAGTTTTCTTAAGAACAAACTTATTGTACAAAATGAAAAGAATGGACTGTAGATTAGACAGGCCAAACTCTTCTGGTTGAGACTCTTGTCTTTTCTTCTCTCTATAGGCCTGCTCTAGATAATTAGTATACCAAGTTATGGGTAATAGCACAATAATCTGTCACCCTTTTACAAAGGAAAAGAATGACAAAATCAAAGTTGTTCAGCTTCAATAGTATAAAAGTGACATTTATGTTTGGAATTTGAAGATGATGTAAACTAATAAAATGTTTTAAAATGGATGAAGTTTATGATTAATATTTTTAATATT
>MU224951.1:1701073-1723722 GCA_018584345.1 Thuja plicata
GTTATGCTTTTACTACCTGTTTTAAAGCACCTAACTGGATTATTGAGCATAATGCATTTCAACATGTTACTTCTAATAATGTTGTTCTTGATTTTATTAAACCTGATACATCTACCATTCCAATTCAATTGGCTAATAATGATAATTGTAAAGTTGAAGGTTTTGGAGATGAGTCTGTTCTAAATGGTGAATTTCATAATGCTCTCTATGTTTCCTTTGATGAAATACTTTATCAAGAAAATGACATTATAACCGTTTTCCTAGATATGACCTTACCTTCCTTGCATAAAACTGATTCTCGTGACCTATCCATTATTCCTTTTCCTAATCCTACTCTTTGTGCAGAAAATATGCATCCTAATCTTTTTGAAAATTTTGAGGAAACTAATGCAAATGATGATATTCAGAGTAGTTTTGATTGTAATCCTAAAGATGATGCTAGAAATGACATACATGCTTTTGATAATGATTTCTATTATTCTGATTTTGAAGATTTAAATTCTGGATTTGATTCTAAGAAAAATGTTATGAAAGATGATTATGTTTTTGATGTTGCAAATGCTGCTTATAATTCTGATAATTCAAATGACCCTTTTGATGATGATTCAAGTTATGTTTTTGATCCTAACATGAATTATGATGATCATACTATGAAAGAAGATTCTAAGTCCACTTTTAATTCAAATTCTGGTTTTTATACCAATTCTGGTTTTAATACCTTTGGTTTAGATTCTAGTTATCATTCAAATTCTGGTTATAATTCAAATATTTCTTATCATTCAAATTCTCATTTTCATACATTTGATTCAAATTCTGGTTTTGATACCTTTGACTCAAATTCTGGTTATAATACCTTTGATTCTGATTCTGATAATGATGCAAATTTTGAAAGTTATTGTTCTTATCCAGATTATACATTTACTAATATAGGTGGGCAATCCACTAGAAGTACTTATTTTATAGATTCAGGTTATAATGATGCAGATTATGCTCACTCACCATGCTACATAAGAAGATCAGTTTTACCAAAGAAAGTGCCTCACAACCATGAACATGTTGCAGATTAATGTAATAATTTGGGTCTCATACCCATCAAGCTCATTTCCCCAAGTAAAGATTAAAGGGGGATGTTAGAATATGTAATCTTTCCTTGGTGAAATATATTATAAACCAAGGTAGTTTAGTTTATTTATTATGTAAGGAGGAGATTCCTATAGAATCCCTACATGAACACTTGTCCTCTTTTCCATGTGTGAGGACATAATATTTATTTGTAATTTCTTTTATTCTAGATTCCTCCTTAAGAGAAAATAGCACAAGTGGCACACACATTATGAATGTGGCTCACCTGCACATGGGAGTTACATTCAACTCCTTTCTTCTCATCTCTATATAAGAGATGCTTCTTTTCTCTTTATCACTCACTTTTTCTCATTTCACTTGCAACACATAGTTTACCATTCTCATTCTCTTGAAGCATTGTATGAGAATTTTTCTCTCATTCTCTTCCTCTCTCTCTCTTGGGCTTTTTTGGCCCATTCTTAATAATATCACGGGGTTTTTTTTATGCTTTTCCCCCTTCAAAAACTTCTTGTCTCTTTTGTTGTTTCATTTTGGTGTATGCTCTAAGGATTATCTTGATTCATGATAATCTTCCTTTTTCCTTACTCAATTGGATTAATTTGTTTCTAGCTCGAATTTATTTTCCATTTTAATAAATTCATCATCATAGGAATGAGTGATGTGGATGTATGTGTCAGCTGATGTGGCATTTATTGAAAGCATAGAAATATGGAAAAAGGTGATGACGTGGAGGATGTGTGGGTGATAGGTAGAGAAGTGGAGTGGGTTGGAAAGAAGAATTTAGAAAATGAATAGAGAATGGAACTTCATGAAAAATTAAGTGTTTATTATGAGCATACCCAAAGGAACATTAGGTGGAAGCTGCAGGAAGAAGGTTGGTACCCTCTGCTGTAGGAAGTATTACCTATTGTGCTTGTGGAATTGTGTCTCTGAATTTCTGTATGAAATCATCCTTGGTATGGGGTTGATGGTATAGATGAATTTGATGCCCATTGACCAATAGTTTTAAATGAACTAGATCAATTGTTGTCAGCTAGACTTCTCACTTGTCAAAGACATGATCTATCTCATATGGTCCTAACCACCTTATTTATAATTTGCCTTGTATTTCTTGAAATCTAGAATCAAATAGTAGTGCCCAATCACCTACTATAAAAAAAAAAATCTTGATGAGGGATTCATTCTATTTCTTCCTTTATTTTTGGACTATCTATGTGTGCTCCAATGCAGATTTTCTCATCTCATCCAAAAATCTGAGATGTAGAAGACGGTCACGTTGTGCTGCAGGAAGATCAATGTTTAGCTTCAGAGAAATATGCAATATTTTATGCTTGAACTCAATGGGCAACATGGCTTATTTCCCATACAGTAATTCAAATGGAATAAATCTTGTTTTTGTCTTCCATGTGGTTTTGTATGCCTAGACTTCTTCTGAAAGGTGGCTGCTCTAGTCATGACGGTGGAGGTGAACTATTTTTGTGAGTATTGCTTCAATTTCTCTATTGATGAATTCATCCAGACCATTGTCTTGTGGATGTTAGGGATTGGACTTCTTGTGTCTGATGTTGTATTTGTTCATGAGTGTTGTGATCATGTTTGATGTTAATTGTTCTCCTTGATTGGTTACGAGCTCTCTTAGCACACCATAGTGGGTGATTATTTATTCATACAAGAACTCTGTTACTTTATTATCATGAGGATATTTCATTGCCTTCACTTCAACCCATTTGGTTACATATTTTGTGCATACCAGAATGTAGGACTTTCCATTAGATGGAGGGTCTATAGGACCAATAAAATCCATGCCCCACTTATAAAATAGTGTGACAACCACTTGTGGATGTAAAGGCATTTCATCTGATTTTGTAGGATGACCCATCCTTTGGCATTTATCACATTTCCTAGCATAATTGGCTACATCTTTGTGAAGTGTGGGCCAATAATAACCTATTGTTAATATTTTCATAGTTGTCCTTTTAGCTGCAAAGTGTCCTCCATAGGGCTCATCATGACAATCATGGAGGATATCATAAGTTTCATCTTCATGTACATACCTTCTCATGACTTGGTCTGGACCATTATAGAACAATGTATTGTCAATCCAAGAAAATTGAAAACTTTTCTCAACGAGCATTTTTCTGTCCTTAGGAGAGAAATGTGTGGGAATCTTTTCAACTGTAAGGTAATTTTCTATATCAACATACCATGGGCTCTTGATAGAAATATGGAACAAATGTTCATCAGGGAATGTATCATTTATCATAGAGGTATTAGTGTCATCAGTATGGAGTCTTGATAAATAATCAGCTACAATATTTTCTTTACCTAGCTTGTCAATTATTGTTATATCAAATTCCTGTAAGAGAAAAAGCCATCTTGCTAGCCTGCCTGAGATACCAAGTTTGTTCATAAGATATTTTATTTTTGCATGGTCAGTATGAATTGTTAGAAATACTGAGGGGGGGGGTGAATCAGTGTTTGTCTATTTATTACTTTTCAGCAACTTAAACATAAATCAAACATACATTTAATGAAGCTTAATATAAGAACTCATAGCACATGATATGTTTATGGGGAAACCTTGATTAGAGGAAAACCCCAATGGGAATTAGTACCCACAAATATTGTACTAGTATAGTGAACCTGTTAAAGTTCCTTTTCCCTGTTAGAAGCAGTCTTTACAATGCAATTACAATGACCTAGTTAAAGGTATGACCTTGTTAGGAGTCTTTTAAAAAACCCTATTAAAGGTATATGGCTCACTACCTAGGCTCACTACCCAATAATATGAAGGCTACAACCTTCTGATAGTTGATATGCACTATATCAAAAGTGAACTGCTATGATGACACTCCTGTCTGATCAGTTCTGTGTATGCACAAATGCTCTTACTCTCTTAAAGAGCTTTATCTCATACTGACTTCATCATACTTCTCTTCTATATCTTTCTCTTACATATTATTTGACACTTGTAACATAAATTTACATTACATATATTTTCATACTCGAATAGATGCGACCCAAAACAAGACTTATGGTCGGCCCTAAAACATAATACACAATGCTTCCGAGCAAGTTGTCTTAAGCATGTTTACAAAAATACTAATTACATCATTACAAACATATAATCAAAGGCACTTGGCCATTACATAACAAAATAATTCATGCTGATCAAAACACTTAGTCGGCTTTCATGCTCTATCTTCTGGACTTCTGGTGTACTGATCTATCTGTAACTTCTCTGTACAATCATTTTGTACTATGTGTGTCTGGACTTAGTATGTAGACATCTCATAGAACATATATCTAAATGTGCATATTTTGATTTGATGTCTCACACGTGCGCTGATGTGTTGATCATTGTATATCTTTGTCTACCTTGTTTCCATACTTAGTCATTTTATCTTCTAAGTTATCTTTGACAGAAACTTAGTATGACTTTGTTGCCATGATGACAACACAAAATAAGTCATGCATCCTCTAGGAGTCAACTTTCCAACATGACTAAATATTGGATATCATGTTACATAATGATGGAATTTATTCAAAGATTAGACCATTGCCAGTAATTATTTTTCAGTGACTCTAAAATTTAACTCTGGCCCATGTAAAATTTTGTTGATATAGTAAATAGAATTTTCAAGGTTATTAGATTTCTGGCCTAAGACAACACCTATTTCATAATCAAAAGCATCTATATGTATATGGAATGGTAAAGACCAATCAAACCCTATAAGTACTGGTGTTTTTGTAAGAAGGGACTTGAGCTGTAGGAAAGATTCCTCATAGGCTGGTGTCCATGTAAACTCAACTTCTTTTGTAAGCAAGGTGTATAGTGGACAAGCTATTTGACTAAAATTTTGAATGAGGTGTCTATAATAACCAACATGTCCTAAAAATGATCTAATATATTTTTTCTTAGTAGATGTAGGCAATGTAAGAATTACCTCAATTTTTCTAGGGTCTACTTGTATGTTAGCTTCTGAGATGAAGTGTCCTAGTAAAACTCCATCTTGCATCAACATGAAACATTTTTCACTGTTCACGGACAAATTTTGTTTCTTACATTTGATCAACACTTTTTCCAAGTTTTTCAAAGCTTCTTCAAAAGTAACACCAAATGTGGTGGAATCATCCATATATGTTTCCATGCAGTCATGTGAGATATCATCAAAAATGTTGATTACATCCCATTGGAAAGTTGTTGGAGCATTACATAAACCAAAAGGTAACATAGAATATGCATATGTTCCCCAAGGACATGTAAATTTTGTCTTTTCTTGATCCTCTGGAGCAATACTAATCTAATTGTATCTGCTATATCTATCAAGAAAAGAGAAGTACTTTTTACCAGCTAAGGTATGTAGAACTTGATCAATGAATGGCAAGGTAAAATGATCTTTCTTTGTTGCATTGTTTAGTTCTCTATAATATACACATATTCTCCATTTACCCCCCCTTTTTAGGGACTATTACCAAAGGTGAAACCCATTTGTTGTCTAAGATTGGATAAATAAAACCAGCATCCAATAACTTTTGCAGCTTTGTCTTTACAATTTCTCTTAAGGTTGGGTTAATTCTTCTCTGAGGTTGGCAGAGTGGTAGAATGCCTTCATTGATGTAAATTCTGCGTGTACATAGTTTCAATCCTGTCATTTCTCCATATTCCAAAGTAAATTATTTTTCATTTTTACAAAGGAGTTGAGTTAACAATGCTAATTTTTGTGGTGGCAATTTATTGTTAACATGAAGATTGTGGCCAAGAGAGAGCTCCACATTAGTGCTTAGATCAAGCATTGATACCATAGATATAGGGCTTGTAGATATCTTATAGGGTAGTAATTGATGGACAATATTAGGTTCTACTAGAAAAACATAGTTTTCATAGGTAGAAACTGTATAACAAAGCTTTCAGAAATATCTTTTACTGTGACACAGTCATTAGTAAGGATACTTTGAATCACATCATCATGTTCTTGCAATTTCAGGAAGGGTTTTCTGTGTAACATCATTAGTTGAGCTCTTCTTCATCATCTCCCAAATTTGTCCAAATAGGAATATTTAAATCTGGTTGTGGTTGGGCTGGAGGATATAATTCTAACATCTTAATTACTTGGACATTTGAGATGGTCATGTTACCTAGTCAAAAATTGATATTAGCATCAGTTGTATCTAACCAAGGTCATCCAAGGATAACTGGATAACTAGAAAAATTTACCTTAGGTGATAATATCAGGAAGTCAGCAGGATATTCCTAGGAATCCAGTGTAACTATTATATCTTCTATTATGCCATCTGGGGTGACAGTGTAACTTTCTGCAAGTTGCAAGACTATTGGAGTGGTCCTTAAGAACTCTATACTCAACCTATGCATGGTATCCTTGGTCATAAAATTTATTGAGGCTCCCAAATCTACTAGAGCATTCTTCACACACTGGCCATTAATTATAATATCAATCACTGGGCTTCCAAGGTCAGAGTACTTTGGAAAGACTATCTTTCCCAACATAATATCTACAATTTGACCTATAACATGTACTATTTGGGGATCCTTTTTATTTTGTCCAAGATTTTTGAGACATGCTTCCTTAATGGCTTTCCCATAGAGAGAAGCATCTCTAATAGCCTGAAACAGTGCAATATAGATATACATATTTTTTAATTGGTCAAGGATATCAAATGGTGTTTCTTCCTGGGGTATAGGTTTGTCCATTCAAAGCCTTTGAGGAAAAGGGGGATTAACTGAGGTGTGAACATCAGTTTGACTTAATATATTAGTTGGTGGGACTGTATTTGGCAGAGTAGTTTCTGGAAGTGGTGTTGATGCTGCAGGAAGGTCTGGAACTTCTATTATAATAGGAGGTTCTGGTACAGGCATGGTAGTACCAGATCTCAAGTGAATATCAGTTATTTCTAATGCATAGTTAGGGTACTATTGAGCATCAGTAGTATACATTACTTGTTATTTTTGATTCCTCACAGGCTGATGTCCATGTAAACTCGGCCTCTTTTGTAAGCAAGGTGTATAGTGGACTAGCTATTTGACTGAAATTTTGAATAAAGCACCTATTAAATCCAGCATGTCCTAAAAAGGATCTAACATCTTTTTTCTTAGTAGGTGTAGGCAATGTGAGAATTACCTCAATTTTTGCAGGGTTTACTTGGATTCCAGCCTTTGAGATGAAGTGTCCTAGCACCACTCCTTCTTGCATCAGAATGAAACATTTCTCACTATTGAGGGACAGGTTGTGTTCTTGACATTTGATCAACACTTTTTCCACATTCTTCAAAGATTCCTCAAAAGCAACACCAAATGTGGTAAAATTGTCCATGTATATTTTCATGCAATCATGTGATATATCAGCAAAAATGTTGATTACAACCCTTTGGAAAGTGGCTGGTGCATTACATAAGGCTAAAGATAACATAGAATATGCATAGGTTCCCCAAGGACATGTAAATGTTGTCTTCTCTTGATCCTCTAGAGAAATGTTAATCTGATTATAACCGTTGTATTCATCAACAAAAGAGAAGTACTTTTTACCAGCTAAGGTATCTAGGACTTGATCAATGAATGGAAAGGGAAAATTGTCTTTCTTTATTGCATTTTTCACTTCCCTATAATCTACACATATTCTCCATTTACCCCCCTTTTTAGGAACTATGACCAAAGGTGATACCCATTTATTGTTAGAGATTGGATAAATAAAACCAGGATCTAGCAACTTTTGTAGCTCGGTCTTTATAATTTCTCTTAAGGCTAGGTTAATTATTCGCTGACATTGGTAGAGTGGTGGACTATCTTTATTGATGTAAATTATATGTGTGCATAGTTTTGGGTTCAATCCTATCATGTCTTTGTAGTCCCAAGAAAATATTTTTTCATGTTTACAAAGGAGTTAAGTTAACAATGCCAATTGTTGTGGTGGCAGTACACTGTTAACATGAAGATTGTGACCAGGAGAGAGTTCCACATTAGTTTTTATTTCTAGCATTGATACCTTAGGTATTGGGCTTGTAGATATCTCACAGGGTAGTAATTGATGGATAATATCATGGCCTACTGGAAAAATAGAGTTCTTATAGGTAGACAATTATAGAACAAAGCTTTTAGAAATATATTTTTCTATGACACAATCATTGGTAAGGATACTTTTAATCACATCATCAACTTCTTGCAATTTTAGGAAGGATTGTCTATGTAACATCATTAGTTGAGAAACAGAGTTCAAATCTTCTTCCTCATCTCCCAAATCTGGCCAAATATGAGTACTCAACTCTGGTTGGGGTTGGGAAGGAGGGTATAATGCTAGCTTCTTGATTGCTTGGCCATTTGAAATTGTCATGTTACCTGATATACAACTAATATTAGCATCAGTAGTGTCCAACCAAGGTCTTCCAAGGATAAGTGGATAACCAATAAATTTTACCTTAGGTGATAATATCAGGAAGTCAACAGGATATTCCTAGGAATCCAATGTGACTACTATATCTTCTATTATGCCATCTGGGGTGACAGTGGAACTAACTGCAAGTTGTAAGACTGTTGGAGTGGTTCTCAATCCCTCTATACTCAACCTATGCATGGTATCCTTAGTCATAACATTTATAGCTGCTCCCAAATCTACTACAACATTCTTCACAGACTAGCCATTAATTATAATATCAACAAATGGGCTTCCAGGGTTAGTACTTTCGAATGACTATCTTTCCCAACATAATATCTGCAAGTTGACCTATAAAATTTACTGTTTGGCGATCTTTTTCTTACATTTAGGATTTTTGAGGCATGCTTCTTTAATGGCTTTTCCATAAAGAGGAACATCTTTGATAGATTGAAACAGTAGAATTTGGATATGCATGTTTTTCAAATGGTGTTTATTCCTAGGATATAGGTTTTTCCATTCTAAGAATGTGTGGAAAGAGAGGATTAACTCAGGTATGAATATCAGTTTGACTTGGTATATGAGTTAGTGGGACAATATCTGGAAAATTAGCTTCTAGAAGGGCTGCTGATGTTGTAGGAATGCCTGGAACTTCTATTAGAACAGGGGGTTCTGGTGCAGGAAGGGTAGTACCAGATCTCAAGTGAATATCAGTTATCTCTAGTGTGTAGATAGGGTACTGTTGAGCATCAATAGCATACATTAGGTATTGTTTTTTCTTATTGTTAGGATTGGGTTGTGGCTGAGCAGGTAATTGTGTTGGCCTTAGAGGAGGACTTGTAGTTGCAGGAGGTGGAATGATTGCAGGTTGATATACTGGGGGTGGGAAGGGTTGATAACTAGGATTTTGATTAGGCTATTATTGAGGTCTTCTCCACTGGTTATATGGTTGTTAATTCCCCTATGGTGGCTTTCATTGATTTTTAGGTTGTCTCCATTGAGTTTGTTGTGGGTTAAACCACTAGCTCTACTGAGTATTAGGCCAGACATTTTTCTAAGAAGGTTGGGAGTACTAAGAAGGATTTTGATAATTCTAGTTCTTTCATTGGTTATTATAAGTATTATAAAATTTTAAAGGGTTGTGATGCATACCTTTTCTTGGGGCCCATGGCTGACGTTGAGAAACAAAGAATACTTGGTTGTCCTCTCCTTCTATTTTCATGTACTTAGTTGGAAGGTGTTGGTTCTCCAAATTTTCTACCAGCTTGCACCCACAATCCTTCTTTTATTGTCAACAGTGAGGGAAGTATTCAGCTAGTTGTGTCTCTGCATTTGCATGCTTCTTTTTGGCATGCATCGTATCTAGCTGTGTAGCAACATCATCAATAATATCTTGCCTAAAATATGATAGCAGGTTTGATATTTTCATCTTAGAAATGCCTGAGCTATTTCCTTTAGCAAGTGTGGATCAAAATCCTATGCCCTTCTTTACAGTTGATCTTGAATATTTAAGGTGGATTTTCTTAAGATCATCCTAGGAAGATTGAGATATATCTCCTCCTACCATAAGGTCCAGTGCTTCAAGGAAGTTGTCATTTACTCCCCTCAAGAAAATGAGTTTTTGTGAATCCTCCTCCAACACATGTTTTATATTCTTTTGCAAATTGTACAAGAAGCATGAAATGTAATCTTCCAGAGTTTCATCTTCCTTCTATGACATTCAAAAAATGTCATCTCCTCTCAATTCACCCCCTTTACAATACTCTTTATAATTTTGCAAAAACATAGTCTACATCTCATTCCAATTGATTGTTGCATCAGCCCCTAATCCCATAAACCATCTTAGAGTTTAATCCTTCAATTTTGTTGGAAAAAACTTGAGTTTGTAACCATCAGTGTTGTAGTCAAAGCTTCGACAAATAATGTCAAACTCAAATAGAAAGGTGCCAGGGTCCTTAGTTATTAGGCCATAGAACTTTGGAAGTGTAGCAGTGGGTATGTTTTTGAGGTTAGCATTATTGATAAGGCTAGGAATAGGAAATGGAAAGGTAGGGTGTGCCGTTACTGGAGGTACTTGGAAATAATGTTGCTACTAGGAAGTAACATTAGCCAAAGGATCAGATGCACTTAGGGTGGGATTGTCAAGAAAACTTTCCAAAATTTCAGAAAAAGGTCGAAGGTCAAATGGATCAAAAGGGTCTTCTTCAGATGAAGATGCTAAAGGAAATTCAGGACTTGCATTGACAAAAGGTAATTCAACTTCTTCAAATTCTTCATTCAGATTAACAGGTTCTCTTGGAAGGAATCTGCCATAGACATCTCATCTTCTTCCTGTTCAATTCATGCAAGTAATTATGTAAACTTTTGAAGAAAGTTTAGGACTACAAACTACTATCTAGAAAACATGAAACTATCTAAAAAAATGACTCAATAAGGTCCTCAACTTGACACCATCCCTAGCAACAATTCCAAAAATGAACAACCCCACAATAGGTAATAATAATCATTCCAAAGCTTCTCCTAGGAATGGTGTATTCAAACTAAGTATTATTTTACCTATCATGAAGTGCATTTAAATTGTCAACCCAGGGACCTATACTTAAAATGGGACAGCACAATTTGTGCACTAAGTCTCTCATAGAGTCATGTAACTTAAGTTGCAGGAAGGAAAATACATGAAATGAACTAACACTATTGTTGTAGGAAAGTAAAAACACACAACTTAATGAAATTGATGTTGACAACTATAAGTTCAACTTTAACCTATTCTATCAACCCAAATCATTCACTATGATTATCCATGTAGATGTTGCAAGAGCATACACAAGTTATAATACTACAAAAGGAAACAATGAATTCTACTTGAAATGTTGTAAATGCTTAAACAACTTAACCTAGTCTACTCTAATCCACCTTCCAAGTGGCCCCCCTTGGTTGGCTTCTGCTAAATACCAACACAGAATATAACTCAAAATCACTTCTTCATTGTATTTCCAGAAAACTGATTACATCATAGTGAAATAATGCATGAAACTAAAAGAGTAACTTTTTCTTCAATTCCAACAATGGTACAATCATCCAACTAACTACAATCTAAAAATCATATCCCTTTATATAGAAGATTGATATTTATTTAAAAATAAAGATAAGGTCTAACTAATTCATGCCATAAAGAAAGGAGAATGAAACAGCCCACAACATAATATCATAAAGACTAGATAACCACTTCAACAAAGTATTGACCGCAGAGGAAATATAGCATAATTGTGTTCCTATATTCCCTGAAATGATAGTTCCTTCAATTCATCAGGTGTGTTCTGTGGTGTTATAATGGTTCTCTTCATCGTAGCTGGGAATTCATTGCTTCTTCATCAATCTTGTCGATCCACTCTCAAGCCATTCCTCTTTTCCTGGCACGTTAGTAGTACATGCATATTGTAGACACCTAAATTTGGTCAGGTGTACTTAATCAAATCAAATAGAAATGAATTAAATCAAATGGAACTAAATTACATCAAAATCAAAGGATCAATTAATAAATATATCAATTAATTAAATCTAAGCCTAAAAGGGGTTAATCAAAACTGTGTAATTGATTTAATCAATTAATTGTATAGTTTAAATAAAAAATCAAATTCAACCTATTCCCTTACATGGCTAATTTAATTAATTAATTGAATTAATTAAATCCTATTTTCTTTCAACAAAGGATACAAGAATTTGAACAGCCAATGAGAATAAAGAATTAAAAGCACATGGATCACTCCAAACTTTGAAATCTTGATCACTCATTTAGCTCTTTAACATCCTCACCACTCAATTTGTCTCTTTGTCATAACCTATGAGACCAACATTTAAATGGTCTCTCCATTTGAAACCATTTGAAAGCCTTCAACTCAACCAATCTTAAATCATGATAAACTTAACTCTACCCCCTACCCTTGGGAAATCCTATAAATACCAAGCATTTTGAGGGCATTAAGAATCCTAGACATTCATGATCAATTGCATCTACACTATAGAGAAATTCTTTAAGACTGTAGCAATTTTGAGCATAATAGTGATTTTTGGAGAGCAATATTGAATGAATTGCATTGCAATTTGAGAATTTGAGTGCTATATTAGGCATTATAAAACATTATTTCTCATTCTAGGACTGTCACTAATGGAGATTAAGGTTGAGAGCTTCATTAGGATGCTTAGTTAGAGAACCATGGAATGCTTGTTGTTAATTTGTCAATTATTTGATTAAATTTAGATTATCTTTCCATAGAATTGATAGATTTCAAACTAATTTCATTAAGGTATACTTTATATATACACAAATGGTGCCCACCATGGTGATTTAAGCCTCTAATTTCCATTTTTCATCTTAATTTGCATGTTTTGTATCTTTTCTTGTTGTATTTTATAGTTTGTAGGTAAATCGATGCCTTTGAGGTAAATGTTCACGCGTACAAATAGAAAATACATGCCTACAATATTTCTTTCACTGCGTACCAAGCCAAAAGTCATGCCTTTGATAGCAAAGTCACACCCTTACACAGTTAAATCAAGCCTTTCATCTTTCATTTACCACGTGCTATCTTTCATATTACACATTTGATGTTGTGTTTTAACGCATTGTAAAGCTAGTTTATGCTTGATTTATATTAAGTAGCGTGTATTAACTTTGTAAATGTCATGTAAAGTACTTCAAAATAGTGTGTAGGCAGTAGTAGAGCATCGTGTATTAGCTATTAAATGACACGTAGTACTCTCAATATTTTTCAACTTGCAGCTTATTAAAATCAAAAAATTAATACTCTGTGTTTTCTGATTTACAGATGAGCATACATACGAAGGTACAAAAACCAGAGCAGAGAATTTACAAAGAGAACAAAGAGGTAATAATTCTTGCAAAACATGCAAAAGAAATTCATAATTTGTCCATTTTGGAAAGCCTAGGAGAAGAGGAGAAGCTTTTTGAGCATTTTGTCAAAATTGTGAAAGCTTATAAAATCAAGTTTCCTTCATTGAATTGAGATTAAGTTTGATAGGATCTTTAAGGAATTTGCAAATTTAAAAAGAGATCCTTAAATTTGTGTCTTTTCAATTTCTTTGTTTTTCCTTCATTTTGTTGGTTGTTTTGACTAACTTTGTTACAGGAGAAGGAGAGGGAACGATCGTTAGTAGGTGAGTTAAAAAGAAAGAAAAACACTCATAAATGCACCTAGCCTTTGCTAGCTACATGAAGAGGTATTTTTCTTAACAAGCTTGCATTTTTCTTAAATTGTGGTATTCACTTTCCAAAATTAGTCTAATTAGTAGCCTGTTATTGTTCACCAAAAAATACATTAGGCCTATGCTCTCAACTCTTGTAGTTGATCAAAATGCCAAACATGTTAGAATTGGGGATAGAAAGAAAGGCTAAGGAATGAACCAAACATTTTGTTTTTAAAACCTTATTGTCAAGAGGTTGGAATTAACATTTGTTAAACATGTTTGGAAGAGAAGAAAGTAGTAAGAATATACTCTTCACTCTTTGATTGAATCAAACTCATAAACCTACCTATTTGATTCATTTCTCTCTTTAATATGAACATGTTAGAGCTATAGAGGGCATGCCTCCTGAGTACATCCTTATGAGGATGGTGAGAGAGAATGACCCAAGTGGGATAAAAACACCTTAGTCATGGTAAAATATGACCCACTATAATATAAACGCATTCATCCTCAAAAGGGTGGGTGACAAATAAGTGTTGAGAATTTTCACCTCCTCTAGTAGTCCTTTGGGATTGCACAAAATCATATTTTCATGTGTGTGGGAGGCCCTTGTAATGGGGGTATAAGAGACTCATCATTTGTTTGAATGGAAATTATATTAAAACTTGGATAGTAGCAAGCTTACCTCTTAAAGTCATGATTAAGAGCCAAATTTGACCTTAGGTAGCTTGTTTGGAAGTTTTTCCTTCAAGACCCGTGAAAACATCCGAGAACATACACTTTGCGTGGTTTAGGATTAAAGAAACAAATTTTAATATGTGTGTTTTGTTTGTTTCTAAATTTTAAAATAAGAAAGAATCTTGGAAATCTGATCACAAAATTTAAATTTTTAAAAAATCCATCAAACAATGATTGATAACTTTTCCTTGTGAAGTGATGCTTATAATACTTTTGTCATGCGTACCAACAGTTTTGTGATGCCTAACAACCAAAGTGGCATGACTAAGTTTTAAATTGCATGTGGTTATTTTCCAAGTGATACATACACCTATCAAGTGCCACATATCAATAATCAAATCACATGTACTAAGTCTCAAAGTTGCACATAACATCATTCCAGTGAGTGCATAAACAAATATCAAGTGTCGTGTACCAATAGTAAAACAACGTGTACAGACTGAGATAGTAAAACATGGGCATTTCTAGAGGGTTTGGAAAAAATTAAATTCATAATAGGGTACCCTTTTGGAATTTCTACCTGTGTATCATCTTGTATTGATCAGAATCCCTCATATTTGGAATATTCAAAATCATTTTTTAGGGATTGAGAGAAGGGATAAACCAAGAAATATTTGATTCATGCTAATGTCGCTTTCACTAGATCCCAATAAATCAAGTCTACCTTACAATATGAAGGTACATATCTAAGGAAATAAATTCCTTTCCCAAGTGATACATTCACCTTCCCATGACAAATAGTTGAACCTACAAAAGAGGTGGAACCAAACAGGATGTCTTTTCCTTTTGGTAATATGGATCCCGATCTCATTAATCTTATCAACAAGGACACCACTAATAATAAAAATAGTGGAAATGTAGAGGTTAATAATAATAGAGGTAATGGAGGAGGATTTGACCCTAATAACCAAGGGGTGGACAACAATGGAGGTAACAATGACCCTCAAGATGAGGAGGCTACTAACGAAAAAGTAAATGAAGTGGTGCAAAGTCCATTCTTCATGAAACTCATGGAGAAAGTTTTAGAAAGAGATAGGGAGAAATATTTCTTCAACCTAGCACAAGAGGGAAAAAAAATTTCCATTGATTATGATGTTGATAAATTGAAAATGAAAGAAGATGAGACTAATCCCATCAACATCATGAACAAATAGTTTAAGTTATTCCAAATGCAATTGGATAGAATGAAACAAAAAGGGGTTCCTAAACCCTTTTCAATCAAAGAATTATATCCTTTTATGTTTGATAAAACCCTAATTATGGTGTCGTTCCCTACTAATACAATTTTTCCCAAGTATGACAAATATGAGGGAGCATATGATCCACAAGATCACCTATGGGAATTTATGCATTGAGCTTGGAGTTCAAACACGACACTGCTTATATAATGAGATTATTTCCAAGAATCCTTGGAAGAATGTGATGGAGTGGTTTTTTAAACTACCCTATGGTATTTTTACTTTCAAATAATTGGCTTCTAAATTTGTGACACACTACTCTTATAACATCAAACACGAAGTCACAATGATTAACTTATGCAATATGAAACAACGCGATGGAGAAGGGTTCTTCCTTTTCTTACAAACAAAGATGGAGAGTGGTATTTTCTCAATACCCTCGAAGTGTTCCCGCAAAGGAGAAGATGGAAATATTCATAAATATATTGAATACGAAAATGAACTATCATTTGAGATTACAATGTCTGATTTCTTTCCAAGACTTAATTAAAAATGGAGTCACAACGAAGGAAGTTTTATTGAAAAGTGGAGAAATCAAACTCTACAAAGACAAAAACAATTCCAATAATAACAACACTTCTAACAAAAACAACAACAATAGAGCCCCTCCTAATAACAATTAGTTTTGTCTCAAGAACACTAAAAAGGGTTTGGTGAATGATGGAGTTGTGGAAGCAAACAAATTAAAATCGACTCTATTCAATCTCACGCGAGGATCTAACCAAGCCAACAATGTGAATCAAGCACCTAAGGTTCCCTTAAATAATAACAACAATTATGGGAACAATCAAGAGGCCAATAACCCTAAACCCTTATTTTCTCCATCTTCTAGAAGGAAATTCATACTCTTGGGTGAACCTCTTGAAAATGCATTAAGGACTCTCATTGCGAATGAAATTATTGCTTACCTAAATATCAACCATTTGAGCCACAAGTGAAACCATAATGGTGGAGTGAGTCAAACCATTGTGATTACCATCAGAATAGAGGGCATAAGACAAATGATTGTATGTGATTGAAACATGTGGTGCAAGACCTCATAGATAATGGGGTGATCAAAGTAGGACCCCAAAATAATGAAGATCACACGACTTTCAAAACACCTTTCTTTAAACATGAGAAAGGGGAATCTTCAAATGCTAACAAAAATGGAAATAATTCAAGGGGTAAAAAAAATTTAAAGTTTACCCATAGCTATGATAATACTATCAATGCCCTATCAGGACATGAAAATACTATCAATGTTATGGTGGTAAAGGAACAACCTAGAAAAGAGACCTCTAATGTTGTCACTAGGGGGAAAGCATCAAGGATCACCCTACAAGGAAGTGCTCCTAAAGATTTTGGTCCTACTCAAGAAACCACTTTGACAAAACAAACACCTTCAATGAAACCCTATAGCTTAGTGGATCAATTACAAAAGACACCAGCTCAAATTTATATCTTGGAGCTATTGAAACTTTCGCCCGATCATAAGGAAATCTTAGAGAAATCTCTTGTGTAAATGATTGTTCCTTAAAACTTGGAGGAAAAAAGGTTTCAAAACATGGTGGGTCATCTCATTGCACCTCATTTTCTATCATTTTCTAGGGAAGCTGACATGTTTATAAATCATCCTCAAAACCTCCCATTGCATATACAGGTCTTGATCCAAATGCACCATGTCAAAATATTCTTCATTGATAGAGGAGCTAGTTTAAATATTTGTACCTTGAGTATAGTTAAGACTTTACAGTTATCTAAATCATCCATTGATCCAAATAATAAAATCACTATCAAAGCTTATGATGAGGAGGAGAGGTCTTCCAAAGGAATGGTGGTTTTTCCCATTCAAGTGGGCCCAATCAAGAAAGATATTGTTTGTCAAGTCCTAGATATGAAATTAACTTATAACATTTTGTCAGGAAGGTCGTGGATTCATGAAATGCAAGTGGTGCCTTCAACATATCACCAATGTATCAAATTTCCATACATGGGTGAGGAAATTACTATTGGAGGAGACTCAAATCCCTTTCAATATTATAACATGGTGAAACCTATACATGAGCTATTTATTCCACACAATAGAGAAGGAGCCCTTTCTAGTGCAATGATTGAAGAAACTAAGGAAGAAGGTCCTAGTTTGACATTTAATACTACTTCTACCTCAAGTCACAATGAAACTAACTTATCTACATTGACTAAGGGAAAATAGAAGGCTAGTTTTGAGGGTGAAATTTCTAATGACCTTTCAGTAAAAGTTTCTACTCCAATGGAAGAAACTTTGAAACCTTCTAGGGTTGAAAGAGAACAAGCCAAAGAAAAAAATTATCAAAAGATGAATGAAATGATGTACAAGTTTGAAAAACAATGTAAAATACATCAAAAAGGAGTGGGGGAATATTTTGTTTCATTATTTGACTTACCCACTTCTCCAAGGACATATGGCAAACCTTCTAGTTCGCATCCACCTGAAAAATAAAATTCTCATTTTGTGAGAGAAAGTGATCAATCAGCCTTAGATAAAGAATACAATGAAGTCTTGTAATGTCTTTACAAAGATGAGGATAGTACAAGTGTCCCAATTAAGAGAGTTCAACATGTCAACATTCAAATTGACCAATATGGAAAAGGATTCCAAATCATGCAAAAGATGGGTTACAAGGGAAGAGAACCCTTAGGCATAAGAAACAAAGGCTTGTTAGAACCCATTCAACCTCCTTGGAGATCCAAGGATGAAAAATTAGGCATAGGGTATCAAGACCAAGGATTTCGTTCAATCAATATTCATGATTTTTATGAACATATACCTATGTTAGGATCCGAAAGTGAAGATGACTCTGACAAATATGAATGGGATTCTTTATCCAAAGCTTATTTTCGTGAAAAGGAAATAGATGGAATTCATAATTATGCTCCTATATCTAGTACAAGAAAACAAGCCAATATGGATCAAGGAACAAGTTCTACACAAGTATCAAATGATTCTCAAGTACCAAATGTAGGACAAGAATCTAGTGAAAATCAATGGGTAGGTGAACCATGGGTACCTTCATGGGGAGGAGATTAAAATGTTAGGTTTAATCCACAAGTATTTTTTCCCATGGAAATCCATGAGGACTCAAGTGAAGAGAATTTTGATCAACTTCTATGGAACACCTTGAACAAGCTCATGTCATTGAATTGAGCGATACAATGTATGAACCTTAGAATGAAGTCATGTCCTTAAACCGCGTGAATGAAATATTACCTAACAAATCCTTATCTCTTATCAATCCCAAACTTATTGATTGGGATTTGACCAAGCCAAATGACATACTTTATTTCCCTAATGACAATCTTATGGCCCTATACCTCAATCTAGTTGAACCATCTTCCACCAATGAATTCAATCCAAGCATGATGATGGAAGAAAGTGTACAATCTCTCAATCCACAAGAAAAAAAAAAGTTAAAAGAGTAAAAAAAAAATGAAATGGTCTACTGGTGAAAACCACTACGTGGTAGTGCTAGATCCAATAAAAGTAAAAATAAAGGATGTTTCCGAAGGTGAAAACCCAATTATGGCACCTAAGGAAGAGAGATTGGACACTTTGCCCAAACATGAAGAGGAAAGATCTCCTATCTTAATTGAGCCAACAGAGAAAGTTAACATTGGCACAGAATTGGAACCCAAGTTCATACATCTAGCATCATCCTTAACTCCAATGGAAAGACATGATCGCATCAAATTCTTCCAAGAAAAGAAAATCAATTTTGCATGGTCTTATGTGGATATGTTGGGATTAGATCCTAGTTTCATAATGCATCATCTCAATGTGAGACCCGCAGTGAAACCAGTTAAGCAAAAGTTGAGAAAGATGCATCCTCACATGGCTTTTGTTAGAGTAATTATATGTTTACACTTATTAATTAGATCACTTTGATTTAATTAATTAAGTTGTTTATTACTATAGTTTACTTAAGCTATCTCTTAAGTGCATTATAATTAATATTTTTATTAATTATTAATGTGCAACCTAGCTTTTCTAGTTTTTAGGGTTTAGTTCACCTTTATAGGTTGAACTTTGTAGTTCCTTTTTCATGAATTCAGATTATAATTTCTCTCTTACATTTTGAGAAACTTTTGAGTTCTTCTCTTTCCCTCTTCCCGCTTCTCTATTGCAACAGCTTCTTGCATGCAGGTGTTCTTTGGGTTCTGTGGATTTGTATCTCTCAAATCCTACATGGTATCAAAGCTTCCATGTTGTTTCCTGGTCTAGAATTCTTGAAGTCGTGACTATAAGGAAAAAACCAAAGCTTCTCTGGGGTTTTTTTCTTTAATCTGGAGGAGACACTTTTGTCTAGAGCATTTTGAGCAAAAACGGATGCTGCCATCGCACTCAGAAGGCTCAGGAGACTCAAAATTCATATAAAGTTTGTGTTTTTTGGCCACAGTGACCTCTGGGAAAAAATTTCTCCTTGCTAGGTCGTACGACACACAAATCGAGAAAAAAATTAAAAATCTCAAAAAAATGTCCATTTAGGGCTTATTTTGGGCACTGTCAGCCGCACTGCCATCGTGACCTGACCCCCATCGATGTGCCACAAGAAGACCACCTGGCAGCTGCTGCCGGCGCAGCCCCACCTAGTCACCACCTCCACCGGCCAGCGCCACCCTTTCTCCACCCACCGGCCACCACAGCAGGTGACGTTAGCATTCCGGTGCTGACGTCATTTTTTGGTAGAAATTCAAATTTTTTTGGCAACCTCACCTTTTTTCGGGGACCGGAAAATTTTCTGGTAGACAGTCATCTGATGGCTATACAGCTGTCAAATTTTTTGCCGTAGACGGGAGACAGTCATTTGACAGTCAAATTTTTTGTCATCTCTGTGTTTTTCTAGAGAGCTCATTTCTTGGAGGTGCAGTTGGTATTTTAGGCATAAATTTTGTATCTGTGTCCATTTTTGAAAAACAAAATATCATCAGAAAGCTCTTTTCGAGCCAGAGACAATGATGTTAGTTTAGTTGGTTGATTCGGCTGTTTGTGCTTGTATTTTTGGCGTTGAATTAGAGGCTTCAGTTTCCTCCATCTCTACATCTGGTGTCTAGGTTTTCTTCTATTTTTTTGTGCTTTCTATAGTTGTTTCTTTGGTGTACAGGAGATAGATTTATACATTATGGGGGGTGCACTTTCCTTTCTGTAATTTAATTTAGAAAAGACCCTTCTACTTCCATCTTCTTCTCTCAATGTCGGACCCCTCTGTGGCCCAGCTAACACCTCACAACTATCACACTTGGAAAGCACACATGACCAGGCTACTTATGTCACATGGCTTATGGTCATGTCTGGATGAGCACCAACCTGTTCTGCAGGACCCTTTCAAGGTTCTTTAGCATAGAAAAAAAATGGATGAATCCATGGGCTTGATTAAACTGAACATCTCCAACAGTCTCCTATTTCACCTGGATGGTTTGAACACTCCTCAAGCTATTTGGGGCAAGCTTTCAAATTTTTTTGGCACAGTAAATGAGTTCTGGGTGCTACAACTTGATGTAGAGTTGACCACTTTGTCTCCTAATAGTTTCTCCACCATTGAGGACTTCTTGATGAATTTCAATGCTCTTTGATCACTTTTACAGGGATATGGGAAGACCAAACTATATGATGAGTGCATCTTCCTGATACTCTCAAAGCTTCGCGGACAGTTCCAGATTTTCTCCTCCACTTTCTATTCCACTTTGGATGCTTTGGGTCCTAGGCACGATATGCCTTCTTTTGTGGCCTTCTATGATCCATTGACTCGAGAGAAGTCAAAGATTCAATAGTTGAATGATGCTTCCAGCTCTATGATACATGCCTTGGTTGCTCACCCATCTTCACGGAAGTCGAAGCAGAAATAGGTATCATCAACCATAGTGTCTTGGAAGGATTCCCCTTCTTAGCATTCCTCTGGACCACCTCCTTCACCTAAGGGGAAATCAAAGGCTGAAAAACCTAAGTGTACTTATTGCAATAAGTTCAATCATGATGAGTCTCAGTGCTTTCAGAAGAAGGTAGATGGATATGCCCAATAGATTTCTGAGTTGATAGCTCTTCTTCACAAGAGAAAGATTGACATTCCTCCCCCCTCTTCTCACTGGTCTTCTTCATCATCTTCTCAAATAGATGGGTCATACAATGGAAAGGGTCATGCCTTATGTGCATCTGTTATAGCTCCCTCTTCTAGGTGGCTATTGGATTCCGGTGCTTCACATCATATTGCATCTTCTCAGAGTTCCTTCTCATCTTTTTTAGCCTCTCCTACCCCACACATCTTGATGGGGAATGACACTATTATGCCTATGTGTGGGAAGGGTTCTATTGACATTGATGGTGGTGCATTCCATGATGTACTATGTGTTCCATCCTTGTCCTCTAACCTTCTCTCCAACAATCAAGTTACTCACAGTGGGATAGGGAGGACAGTTGAGTTCACTTTAGATTCTGTGCACATCAGAGATAGTGTGACAGGCCACATTGTTGCTACAGGGTCAGTTAATCATGCCACCCACTTGTACTCCTTCTCCCATTTTGGTCCACCATCTCCATTATCAAATAATATCTCTCCTGCTTCACAAGTGCCTAGTGAGAAGAAGTCAGGTCACCTGAACTTCTGTGTTGCTCCTGAGATTAGTGATGTGGCTTCTCCACCTCCCCCTCATGCTATGTCTGCATTTGTTCAGCATGTTTCTTCTTCATTTGTCCCTATTATGGTCGCTCCCTACATCGAGCCTTCCACTCCAGCTATTGAGGGCATATCTGAGGACATTCATCTCCTCCCAGCTGACAGATTCAACTTATCTATTGGCCCACCTTCATTGGGGATTCCATTCTAGGAGTCTCATTCATTCTCCTTTGGGCACCAGTTAGGCCTTTCAGTTTCACCTCGCATTCAAGGGTTTCCTTTTTGCTTTGTGCCTATGTTTCTTCCACATTGAAGTTCCATTGGCTTGATCATTCCTATAGGGGTTCCATCATTTGGGGGGGGGGGGGGGGGGG
>MU224951.1:1723928-1739274 GCA_018584345.1 Thuja plicata
TAGAGTAATTATCTGTTTACACTTATTAATTAGATCACTTTGATTTAATTAATTAAGTTGTTTATTACTCTAGTTTACTTAAGCTATCTCTTAGGTGCATTATAATTAATATTTATATTAATTATTATTGCACAACCTAGCTTTTCTAGTTTTTAGGGTTTCGTTCACCTTTATAGGTTGAAATTTTTAGTTCCTTTTTCATGAATTTAGATGATAATTTTGCTCTTACATTTTGAGCAACTTCTGATTTCTTCACTTTCCCTCTTCCTGCTTCTCTATTGCAACAAGTTCTTGCATGCAGGTGTTCTTCGGGTTCTGTGGATTTGTATCTCTCAAATCCTACAGCTTTGTTTGTTAAAGTGGAGTTAGAGAAGTTACTAAAAGTTGGCTTTATAAGATTCATAGCCTATTCAGAATGGATTTCAAACATTTTTCCTATGACTAAACATGACAAGTCCATTTAAGTGTGCACCGATTTTAGAGATCTCAACATTTCTTTCCCTAAAGATGATTTTCCGTTACCAAGCATTGATGCTATAGTGGACTTGACAATGGGACACTCCATTTTCTCTTTAATGGATGGATTTAGTGGTTACAACCAAATATGAATAGCATCTGAAGATCAAGAGAATACTACTTTTACTTGTCCTTGGGGTACCTTTTCTTGGAATTTCATGCCCTTTAGCTTTAAAAATGATGGAGATACATATCAAAGGGAAATGACTACAATTTTCCATGACATGATGCACACCTTTCTTGAAGATTATGTGGATGACATTTTAGCCAAGTCACATGAAAGAAAAGATCATCTACCTATTTTAGAGAAAATCTTTACAAGATTGGAAAAATTTAAAGTTAGGTTAAATCCTAAAAAGTGTGCATTTGGTGTCCAATCTGGAAATGTATTGGGTTACATACTTTCAGCCAAAGGAATAGAGGTAGATCTGGAAAAGGTTCAAGAAATAATGGAGAAAGAAATACCTTAAAAAATTAGCCAAATGAGATCATTACAAGGACAACTCCAATCCATTAGAAGGTTAATATCTCAATTGGAAATCAAATTCCATTCTTTCACTAGGTTATTACCCAAGGATACCATCTTCAAATGGGATGATGAAAGTGAAGAAGCTTTTACACTCTTGAAGACATACTTAGTAAAACCACCTATTTGATGTCACCCATCAAAGATAAACCCTTATTACTGTACATTTTTGGTGCAGGGCAGCTCCCTATTTCATGTTTTGGTGTTGTTTAGGGTTTTGGTAGGTGTTTATGTGTGTGTTAGAATAATATCCAAGGGGTTGGATACAATGATAGTTTAACTTCATGATTGTAAGGGCCTTAGTGCTCATTAGGTGTTTTGGGAAATTTTGGCTTCAAATTATGAAATGTTGACATTTTAGGGAAATATGGGTTAGAGGTATGTTTTAGGACCCTACAAATCCTATTTGGGGTCTTAGAAGTCAACATCCATCATCAAGTTGACAAACAAGGTCAAAATGTTCAAAATACAAAATGTTGCTAGTAACTTTGAAAAGTTGCTCGAGCAACTTTTGCAAGAATTGAAAAAGTGAGTTAGAACTGATGTAACTACCCCATTCTTGGTATATGAGCATAGATTTTATGCTTTGAAGAGGTTAATGAGATTTTGGATTGAGACACTTAATTCTGACACCTCTGTACGGATGACTGTATCCACATTTGTGTAATCTGCACTATATCTTTGCTACTGTACGGCTGTGTACGGATTGGCATGGTGATCCGACTCCATGTTAGTGTAGTGTTTTCTTTCCGCTTCCATATGAAATAGATAGTTTATTTTTAAGTTCATTAGGTGTTAAGTTTCAAATTTTTGAAGGTCACTGGTCTGACAAAGACAAAAATAGTGCTACCTAGCTAGAAATGGCTCTAACCTAAAATCCCTTCGGTGGAATTGTCTGAAACCATGGGGGAAGTAGGTTTAGGGCTTGTAGATAGGGTTTCAGTTTTATTTTTGGTTTTTTTAGTGGATTTCATAGGCTAGAATTGAATCCCTATGGATGAATGGTGAAACTAGGTAAGCCAGGACAAGGAGAAAGAAGCATTTGAACAAGAACCTTGATGACCTTTTGGGAAAGACTTAGTGGCAATTGTAGATGCACTAGATAGTTTCTTAAAATTATTTGAAGGTGGAAGGAGGTGAATCAAAGGTTGGAGACATATTTAATGCTGACTGGTCCAGAGGCCTAGTTAATAGGCTATAATCTAGGGCCTGCAAGAAAGTGGGGTTTTGGGTGCTTTCAGATGTCAGGGTTTTGGATTCTGACAGGGTTGGGTGATGTCTTGAATATTTTCAAGTTTTTTTGTGAAGTCATTTGGATATTTTGGGAGCCATGATCCAAAATTGGTGAAAATAGACCTACTATGAATTGGGCAATTAGGCCTCCTAGTGAATTAGTGACCAATTAGATTGGTAAAGGGTCTTGGAGTGTTTGGATGGATGTAGAATGACCAAGAAGGAACCAAGAAATGTATGGGAAGTCCTAGTGAGTGTGTGAGAAGATCCTAGGTAGAGGATTGGCAATCTAGGTGGAGTTGTAGTGAAGGAAACTAGGCTTTGGTTAACTAGTTGGACTAGATGAGCTTAGAGATCTTGGAGTCTTCTAAAAACCAACTATACCTTGGAGGAGAAGTTGGTAGAGAGGGTCTTGGAGATCCTATCTGGAGAAAGATGCAACAAAGAACAACCATTGGATGGTTGGATTGGACAAGCAAGCACATAGGAGTGAGGAAAAGCTCTAGATTGTCAAACCCTCTGCATTAGAGTGGTATCAAAGCTGGAATAGCTTGAAGATTTTGTATGTCTGAAGGGGAGGATATTCAAGAGGTTGAAAACATGCCTCCTAAGGCAATGAGGAGGAATGTCATAGTGGAATTGGTTCAGGGCTTCTTGGAGAAGGCTAGTGTGTCCTAGAAAAAGGGAAAAAAGAAGATTACAGAATGGGGAGATGAAAGCGATGGAGATGAAAGTCAGATAGAAGAGTCATCAAACAAAGGGAAAGAACCTGAGATGGACAAAGAACAAAAGGTATTCTTAGATGCCTTAAATTCTTTAAACAAGGATAGCATGGAACACATACCATATTATTGTGGTAGCCTGAATGGAGAAGAGTTGTTGGATTGGCTTGAAGCCATTGGAAACCAATTTGATTACAAAGAAGTCTCAGAGGAGAAGAGAGTCAGTTATGCTAAGGCTAGAATCAAAGGATCTGCATTGGTGTGGTGGAACATGATGTAGGATGAGATGATAAGCAGTGGTAAGAAAAATATTTTTTCTTAGGAGAGGATGAAAATCAGATTGAGGGCACAATTCTTTCCTACTGATTATGAAATCCAGATGTACCAAAAGTTACAGAACTTAAGATATAAGGAAATGACAGTGAGTGCTTATACAGAGGAGTTCCACAAGTTGAGCCTAAGGGCTAGGAGACAAGAAGATGAAATGGAGAAGGTAGCCAGGTACCTTAATGGGTTAAGACAAGGGATTCAAGATGAGATTAGCATGATGGCTCCTGAAAGTATGCACAAATGTTTCCGATTGGCCTTAAGAGAAGAGGAAAAGGCTAGAAGGAGGAATGACTTCCATCAAAAGGGAAGAGGTGGTAGAAATAATAGAGGTTTCCAAAGAGGAAGAAGAACATTTGGTAGGGGACAAAGCCATAATAGACAAGAAGATAATCAGTCCATGGATAATGGTGGAGGAAACTAGTATAGAGGATATTTCCAAAGGGGAGGATATAGAGGTAGAGGACCACCAAGAGGTAGGTTCCAACCCCAAGGGAGATCCAATTTAGTTTTCACTGGAAGATGCTATAATAGCAACCAAGTGGGTCACACAATGGGAAGGTGTCTCGAAAAGACTTCCTCATCTTCAATGGGGGATAGAAGGAATCAATTGGTACAAGAGGATGACACACAAAGTGTTACTTCTCCCATTTCCAAGGCGGGACTAGTATTGGATAGACAGAACTTGATGTTAAGGAGAACCTTTTTGAAAGTGCCTAGAACTATAGAACCACCACAGAGAAAGAACTTGTTTAAAACAATTGCAAGTATCATGGGAAGATTTTCAAAGTGATAGTGGACTCTGGATCCACTGAGAATATAGCATCCACAGAGATGGTGGAAAAATTGAAGATGAGAAGGATACCTCATACCACACCCTATAAGGTTTCATGGTTGAATAAGGGTCAAATAATAGTGGTAGATGAACAAACCTTGGTATAATTTGAGATTGGAGAGTATAAGGACAAGGTCCTATGTGACATACTACTTATGGATGCATGCCATCTACTCCTAGGACATCCATGGCAGTATGATGTCAAAGCCATACATGATGGGGAGAAGAATAATTATGTCACGACCAAGCTAGGAAAGAAGTTCCAAATGGATCCATTGCAAGAATCTAATGAAGAGAAGCATGTGGGTACAAGTGTGATGTCATTGAGTGGGAAAGAGTTTCTAAAGGTCATGGAGAAGAAGAAAGGAGTCTGTTGTGCAGTAGTAATAAAACCAAAGGTGGAAACTAAGGAGAAAATCAATTTGCCACCAAAGATACAAACATTGTTGGAGAAGTACCATTACATAGTGGATAATGGTTTTCCAAGTGAATTACCACCTATGAGGGAAGTGATTCATTAGATTTACCTCATACCTAGAGCAAATTTGCCTAACAAAGAAGCATATAAGATGACACCAAGTCAGAATACAGAGATAGCAAAATAGATTCAAGATTTGTTGGATAAGGGGTTAATAAGGAAGAGTTTGAGCCCATGTGTTGTGCCAATAGTACTTACACCTAAGAAGGATGGAAAATGGAGGATGTGTATGCACTCTAGGGATATAAACAAGATCACAATCACATATAGGTTCCCAATGCCTCAGATAGAATATTTGAAGGACAATTTAGGAGGTTCTTGTTACTTTTCTAAGGTGGAATTGAAGTCAGGGTATCATCAGATAAGAGTGAGGAATGGTGATGAGTGGAAGACAGATTTTAAGACCAATCAGGGTCTTTATGAGTGGCTAGTAATTCCCTTTGGCCTAAGTAATGCACCTAGCACATTCATGAGGCTCATGAATGAAGTGCTAGCAGAGTTCATTCATAAGTTTGTAATAGTTTATCTTGATGATATTTTGATCTTTAGCAGCTCCAAGGAGGAGAACATGAAGCATTTGGAGATGGTCTTAAGGAAGCTACATCAAGAGAAGTTGATGATAAATCAAGAAAAGTGTGAGTTTCTCAAAACTAAACTAGTTTACCTTGGTTTTGTGGTTGCTAATGTATGTATGAAGATGGACCCTGATAAATTTAAGTCCATTTTGGAATGGCCTACATCTAGGTCCATAGGGGATATTAGGAGTTTCCATGGATTGTCCTCCTACTATAGTTTGTGATAAATTTTAGTCATGTGTGTGCCCCTGTACTTAACACCATAAAATGTGGAATCAAGTGCAAGTTTAAATGGAAAGTGGCAGAAAACCAAGGGTTTGAAATTTTAAAGAAAAGGATTGTAGAGCTACCTACTCTTAGGTTCCCTAACTTCAATCAACTCTTTGTGGTAGAGTGTGATTCTAGCAAGCTACCTATTGGAGCAGTGTTAAGCCAAGAAGGACATCCTGTGGCTTTCTTCTCTGAAAAGTTGAATAAGGTTAAACAAAATTACTCCACCTATGATTTGGAGTTATATGCTATGGTTCAAACCCTTAAGAAGTGGAGACACTACCTATTACCTAGGGAGTTTGTGGTCTACACTGATAACCATGCTTTAAGTTTCCTGAATGGACAAGAAAAATTGAACCAAAGGCACATGAAGTGGGTAGAATCATTGCAGGCCTATACATTTGTTATAAAGAATAAGAAGGGGGTTAGCAACAAGGTTGCAGATGCTCGTAGTAGAAGAGTACTCACAATCCAAGAGATACAACTGCAAAGTGTGAGCATGAATGATTTGAAAGACCTCTACAAGGAGGACAAAGATTTAAAAGAAGCCTATGAGGCATGTGTGAAGTTTTAGCAGGGGTTCAAGGTGGATTTTGGTGAGTTTGTATTGTAGGAAGGCCTATTATTTAAAGGTCACCTTATGTGTATACCTCAGTGTTCAATGAGGGAAAAAATTGTGAAGGAGAAACACCAAGGGAGCTTGGGAGGCCACTTTGGAGTGGATAAAACATTGGAGAAGGTGCTTAGGAATTACTAATGGCCTAAGATGTAATCAAATGTTAGGATATTTGTAGAACAATATCATATTTGTCAAAGGGAAAAAGGAAAAAGCAGCAATAGTGGGTTGTATCAACCTTTATCTATACCCCAAAGGCCTTGTGAGTGCCTTAGTATGGATTTTTTTTGGGGTTACCAAAGACACATATGGGTCATGATGGTGTGTTTGTGGTGGTTGACCATTTCAGAAAGATGGCACACTTCATTCAATACAAGCAAACAAATGATGCTTCTCAAATTGTAGGTATATTATTTAGGGACATTGTGAGGATCCATGGATTGCCCCTAAATATTGTAAGTGACAAGGATAGTAAGTTTGTAGGTCACTTTTGGAGGACCTTATGGAAGATGATTGGAAAAAACTTGTCTTTCTCTTCAGCCTATCATCCACAATCAGATGGGTTAATAGAAGTAGTGAATAGGTCACTTGGAAATTTGCTAAGGTGTTTGACCAAACAACATGGACAATCATGGGATCACATCATAGGGTAGGCATTATTTGCATATAATGATTCCATTAATAGGAGTATAGGGAAGATCCCCTTTGAAATATTATATGGGGTTGATCCTAGAGGGATATTGGAGTTGAGGGATCTCATTTTGAAGGACAAGAGGAGTGCTCAAGGAGTAATTTGTTGAATAGATGAAGGAGAGACATGATCAAGTCAATAAGACTTTAGCAAAGAAAGTGGAGAAGTACAAATCCAAAGGTGAGTAGACTAGAAGAGACTTGTAAGTAAAGGTTAGGGTTCTAGTACTAGCCTATCCTAGGAAGGAAATGCTACCCAAGGGTCAGCCTACTAAACTACTAATGAAAAAGATAGGGCCTTTGAAGATTTTTCACAAGTATGGAAAGAATGCCTATGAGGTGGAGTTACCTCCTGATTTGGGGATCTCACCCATTTTTAATTTTTTTGACCTATATCCCTACAAGGGACCACCACCAACCATAGGTCAATCCACTCTTGCAGATTTGGAGGATGATGATTGGGTGAAAGACTAGCCTACCCCAAAGCCATTGCAATTGGAAAGTGTATTGGATTCTAAAATGATAAAGAAGACAAGGAAGGGTAACTACAAGGAGTACCTCATCAAGTGGCAGGGACTACCTGAAGCTTAGGCCACTTGGATGAAAGAGCTGGACATTCTTAAACATGGGTCACCATTGAAGACCTCCTAACTCAAGGGACTTGAGTTATTTTGTCCAGGGGAGTATGGTGCAGGGAACCTCCCTATTTCATGTTTTGGTGTTGTTTAGGGTTGTGGTAGGTGGTTATGTGTGTGTTATAATAATATCCAAGGGGTTGGATCAATGATAGTTTAACTTAATGATTGTAAGGGCCTTAGTGCTCACTAGGTGTTTTGGGACATTTTGGCTTTAAATTGTGAAATGTTGCCATTTCGGGGAAATATGGGTTAGAGGTATGTTTTAGGACCCTACACATCCTATTTTGGGTCTTATAATTCAACATCCATCATCGAGTTGACAAAAAAGGTTAAAATGTTCAAAATACAAAATGTTGCTAGCAACTTTGAAAAGTTGCTCGAGCAACTTTTGCAAGAATTGACAAAATGTAGTTAGAACTGATGTAACTACCCCATGCTTAGTATATTAGCATGGATTCTATTCTTTGAAGAGGTTAATGATATTTTGGATTCAGACACTTAATTCTGACACCTCTGTACGGATGACTGTATCCACATTTGTGTAATTTGCATTGTATCTTTGCTACTGTACAGCTATGTACAGATTGACATAGGTGGTCGAGCTCCATTTTAGTATAGTGTTTTCTTTCAGATTCCATATGAAATAGATAGTTTTTTTGAAGTTTAGTAGGTGTTAAGTTTCAAGTTTTTGAAGGTCACTGGTCTGACAGAGACAGAAATAGTGCTACCTAGCTAGAAATGGCTCTTACCTAAAATCCCTTTGGTGGAATTGTCTAAAACCATGGGGGAATTAGGGTTAGGGTTTTTATATAGGGTTTTGGTTTTTTCATTGGATTTCATAGGCCAGAAGTGAAGCCCTATGGCTGACTGGTGAAACCAGGTGAGCCAAGATAGGGAGAAAGAAGGATTTGAACAAGCACCCATGACCTTTTGGGAAAGACTTAGTGGAATTTTTAGATACACTAGATAGTCTCCTAAAAGGATTCAAAGGTGGAAGGAGGTGAATCAAAGGTTGGAGACATGTTCAGAAATTTTTTATGCTGGCTGGTCGAGAGGCCTAATTAATAGGCTATAATCTCGGGCCTGCAAGAAAGTGGGGTTTTGGGTGCTTTCAAAGGTCAGGGTTTTCAATTTTGATAGGTTTGGGTAATTTCTTGAATATTTTCAAGTTTTTTTGTGAAGTCATTTAGATATTTTGGGAGCCATGAGCCAAAATTGGTGAAAATAGACCTACTAGGAATTGGGCAATTAGGCCTCCTAGTGAATTAGTGACCACTTGGATTGGTAAAGGGTCTTGGAGTGTTTGGATGGATGCAGAATGACCAAGAAGGAGCCAAGAAATGTATGAGAAGTCCTGGTGAGTGTGTGAGAAGATCCTAGGTAGAGGATTGGCAATCTAGGTGGAGTTGTAGTGAAGGAAACTAGGCTTTTGGTTAACTAGTTGGACTAGTTGAGCTTGGAAATCTTGGAGTCTTCTAAAAACCAACTATATGTTGGAGGAGAAGTTGGTAGAGAGGGTCTTGGAGATCCTATCTAGAGGAAGATCCAACAAAGAAAAACCATTGGATGGTTGGATTGGACAAGAAAGCACATAGGAGTGAGGAAAAGCTCTAGATTGTCAAATCCTCTTCATCAATTTCAGCAACAAAATGATCTTTGGGGGTTTTATTAGCACAAGGAGATGGTCATGGAAAAGAAAGAGAAATCTATGAATTAAGTAGAACCTTGGTTAAATAATATTTAAACTACATTTTCATGGAGCGATATTTTTTTCTTCCCAAAAAACTACGACATTATATGTTGATGCACAAGGTCAAATTGATTGGTAAGATTGATCCTCTCAAATATTTACTTAGCAAAATAGCTCTCATAGGAAGGATAGCTAAATGGGTGATGATACTGAGTGAGTTTGATATTGAGAAAGTAGACTGAAAAGACATTAAGGTACAAGTAATATTGGATCAATTGGCAGAGAATCCCTTAGTTTCAAATCATCTTATTCAAATAGAGTTTCCAGTTGCAGAAATAGTAATGTGGAAGAAAAAGCATGAAAGTTTTATTTTGATGGATCCTATACCCAACATGGATCAGGAGCTAGTATTTTTTTGATCACACCTCAAGGATATACTATTCCTAAATCTTAATAAATTTTATTCCCATGTGCCAATAATATTGCAGAATATGAGGCTTTAGTAATTGGAATAAAAATGGCTTTAGAATGGAATGTGACAGGACTGTAAGTATATGGAGATTCACAACTAGTCATTAATCAAATTAATGATGAATACCAAACCAAAGATGAGAAGTTAATGCCTTACAAGAGGATGGTAGATGATTGTAAAAATTACTTTTTTTTTATCACCTTTGAACAAATTCAAAGAGACAAAAATAGGGGAGTGGATGTCATGGATACTCTAGTTTCATTACTTGAAATTCCATATCAGAATGCTAGGTCTGAGTTCTTGGTGGAAGAATTGGTGAAAAATACTTTTGACTTACCTGAAACCCAGCTCATTTTCCTATTGAATGGATGT
The DNA here is from genome assembly GCA_018584345.1 of Thuja plicata. Lineage (NCBI taxonomy): Eukaryota > Viridiplantae > Streptophyta > Pinopsida > Cupressales > Cupressaceae > Thuja > Thuja plicata. The sequence goes on from MU224951.1 coordinate 1,733,889, forward strand.
GACTCACCTTGGTATGGACCTATATCTACCAATCTTAAAAACTAGGTCTTACCCTTGGACCAAACGCGAACCCAAAAGAGACATTTCATACGCCAAGCAACCTGTTATACTATCTTATCTGACACATTGTATTATAAATGTCTTGACGGAACTATACTTAGGTGTCTAGAGGATGAGGAATCAAAAATATCTTTATGTGACATTCATGAGGGTATTTTTGGGTCTTATTTGAGAGGGTTGAACCTCTTATTCGAGAGGGTTGAACCTAGCTAAGAAAATCCTTCACATGGGTTACTTTTGGAAAACCTTAGAGAAAGATGCTTGTCAATTTGTCAAAATGTGTCCAAAATATCAATATCATGGAGATATGATTCATATGACCGCACAAGAGCTACACCCAATAATTACACCATGGCCTTTTTATCAATGGGGATTTGATCTTATTGGGATGATTTATCCACCTTCATCCAATGGTCATAAGTTCACTATAACTGCAATAGAATACTTTACAAAATGGGTAGAAGTTGTGTCATTAACAACTAAAAGGGGAAACAAATCTCCATTTTTATTCTAAACCACATCATTTTTCAATATGGTATCCCTCAATCCATCATAAAAAACAATGGAAAACAATTCAAAAATAAGGATGTGGATGAATTGAGTGAGACATTTCATATTACACACCATTCTTCTTCAATTTACTATCCTCAAGGCAATGGTCAAGATGAAGCAAAAAAAAAAAACATCCTTAAGCTATTGAAGAGATTGGTTGATAATTGAGGAAGGGATTGGAATATAAAATTGAACCTAGCATTGTGGGCCTATAGAACAAGCATTAGAACACCAACGGGGGCAACACCATTCTCTTTGGTCTATGGAGCAGGAGTTGTTTTACCTTTAGAGGTTGAAATTCCATCTTTGAGAGTATCATTACAAGGGTTAATAAATGATAAGGATTATAGGGTTGCAAGACTTCAACAATTGTAAGTATTAGAAGAACATCAAACTCAAGCTTATGAACACTTGAAAGTTTACCAAACCAAATTTCAAGGAACTACAACAAAAAGATCAACCTAGAGCATTTCAATTGGAAAATTTAGTGTTGAGAAAGAACCCTAAGAATCAAGTAGAACAAGAAAAGAAAGGGAAATGGGAATAAAAATTGGCTAGGACCCTTTTTTATTACTTCTTCTTTTGGCACAGAAACATACAAATTGGCTAATTGTGAAGGAGATGAGCTACAAGAACCTATCAATAGCATTCACTTGAAGAGGTTTTACACCTGAGTAGATGAAAGTGTATAGGTTGAAATAGTATCAGACGAAATTGTATCTGATGAGTTTAGCATCATTCTTTGTACATGAGAAAATTTCAAAATCCAAAAAACATGAGAAAAGTTCAAAATCCAAAAAACATGAGAAAAGTTCAAAATCCAAAAAAAAATGAGAAAGATCAAAAAATTTAAAAACAATGGAAAAGCATAAAAGCATAAAAAGAGGAAAATTGAGCATGAAGAAAGAAAAAACGTTCAAAAGATCCAAAAAATGTTGTCTTGGTGAAAACCTAGCAAATAAGCGCCTTGGTAATATCAAAAAAAGGAAAAAAAAATAAAAGAAAAAAATAGAAAAAGAGAAAAGTGCCTTGGTGAAAACCTAGCAATATGCACCTTGGTAGAAAAAAAAAGGAAAAAAGAGAAAAAGAGTAATAAATTCAAAAGGTGAAAACTTGGCATACATACGCTTTTTGATCCCTTAGGTCTTTCATAGTTGCATTTGTACATATTGCATTTTCCATCTCATTGTATATATCCTTACATCCATCATTTGTACATAGTCATAATAGAGTATTTTGAGCTGCATTGTTAAAGCCTTTGTCACATATCAGGTTTCATTTTCCCTGATTTACAATTGGTTTCATATTCACTTGGGGGTAGAATTGGTTTTACACAAACAGATTCAATGGCGATACTTTTCCGTCACATGACATCAGAGAATTTTAAAACTTCAAAGGATAGAAATTCTTGAACCTTTGATGTATATCATTGTTCACCCCAAACATTCAATCTTGAAACTTGATTCTTGAACTTCATGACCTTATTATCAGGATTAAAATTTGACAAAACCTTACAGATCAGAATGGATGGAATTCTATTGAAAATATTGATACAATATAAAAACTTGAATTTTTTGATGATGTTAATTGAGTCATGTTCTCTTTAGCTAATCAATGATGTTTTGAATAGATTGGTTATGATGAATACATGATATTTTTCTTCATTTTTGTGTGACTGTTTTGAGGAAGATCCACCAAACTATGTGAATTCGTCTAAAGACATAGTCATCAAAGAATCATCAAGGACATTCATATATGAAGGAGGTTTGACCTTTGATTTTTTTATGCAAATGGATACCTTGGATATTTAGATCTGCCATATCTTAATACCAACATCCAATTGCAACATTGAATTTGATGAAACTAGTATTCAGACTCCCATAGTTAATTTTGAACTAGTGAAGGTCATACTAGTTTCAACTGGTTACAAGATCAATGAAATAAGTATTCATATTATCATGATGTGGTTATCCAATCATTGATGATTGTACTTTCTCCTAGTTTAAAAAGGCTCAATGATGAAAATGTATCTTCTTTTATATTTATTTTTCAAAGACAAAGTTACAGTTAGTTGCATTTCATTCTTAGATCAATTTCATTTAGGGGATTTCCTAAGTTAAGGGGGTTAATTATTCAAAGAGTTGATATCATTATCTGGGTTCAAATCAATCAATTATGGATACTTTCTTGTGCATTTACCATTGCATACATTAATCATTAAACATTTTTACAAATTATCCACCATTAAATATTATTCATTATCCAAAATCATTATAAACATTTCAGCATTCATATAGGTACATCTCATTGAAATATTGCATTATCAGAATACAAAAGAAAATGCATTCATGTAAAATCATTTCATTACATTTATCATTTGGATTTGCATCCTAAAATAAATTAAAATCATTTAGAAATAGACTTGCATACATTTTCATTCATCTAACTATGTCATATATAAGGCATTGCATCCATAGCATGTAAAAAAATAAAGTGCATCGTATCATCAAAGAAAGTCTCATATATATCATCATGGAAATCAAGAATGATCAATTCATCATAACAAGTGCAAATCAAATGTCAGCATGTCTAAACAAAGATACATCATATCAAATAAGGTACATCATGATCAAAATTCATATGGTATATCGATATATCAAATGAGGATCCAACTCTCAACTAGGGGCACCACCTATATCACATGTCCCACATGTACCATTTGTCCCTTCAAGACCACCTATGACATATGTACCTCTACCTGCTAAAATTCTAGGATCTATTTGAGGTAACTGACTAGTACTCGCTATACTCGGCCTATGTGCCATCATAGTCATGAATTGATGCATCATGCTTGCAACTTGATCAATCTGGCCACTCATCGCTATCATCCCAGCATGTAAGGTCCTGACATCATGTGTCAGGGTGTCTATGGCCAATGGAGCCTATGGATCCTGTGGTACAAGATGAACCTGTGGTGAAATATGTACATGTGGAACAATCTTTGGAATAACCTGTCTCTATGGAGGAGCTTGTCCCTGTAGAGGAACCTGTCTAGCAACAACTATCTAAGATTGTGCAGCCACTCTTTGTCTTCATTTTCCCCCATACTATTGTTGGTACTAGCTATACTAGTTGTTATGTATGTGGAGCCTAATTAGACTCAGTTTCTTTTGGCACGGTTTCCCCCCAGACTTATCTATAGGGGTTTGGGGGCAGTGCCCCAAAGCTCAGGGTCAAGGGGCAGAGCCCCTTGTGGGGTCTTGGGGCAGCGCCCCAGGTGGGGTCAAGGGGCAGAGCCCCTGATGGGTCAACCGTTAATGTGTTACAATGACTTAATAATATTGTAAAGGGTTGACCATCAATTTTCTATTAGTCAGATTATTTTTTCCCTAATTAGGTTATGTCAAAAATACGTGTGTAAAGGGCTTAGGGTTTTGAGATTCATTTTGTATGAGGGATTTTTATAGCTTCCAGTGGTGGTATTGAGTTGTAGTTTTCAAATTGTAATTACTAGATAATAATAAATATATTGGACTCGCTGTTGGTGGATGTAGCACAGGGATTGGGTGAACCACGTTAAATCTCTGTGTTTTTGTGTTCTCTTCCGTGCATTAATATTTGCATTTTTCTGCTTATTATTCTAACAAGTGGTATCAGAGTAAGGTTTTTTATTTTTTTCTTTCATATATTCTCTGAAGCAGGTCTCACAAGTTAGTGGGAGAGTCTCTCGGTTAAGTGGGAGAAATGGAAGATGAGGGTAGGCTGAAGTTTGATAAGTTTAATGGGCAGAACTTCCAGTTATGGAAGATGCAAATGGAGGACTATCTCTATCAAAAGGATCTATGGCAGCCATTAGAGGGAATAGCCAAGAAAGAGGTAGCAATGTCTAAGGAAGATTGGGATATTTTGGATAGGAAGGCACTGGGGAGTATTCATTTATGCCTGGCACAATCGGTGGCATTCAATATTACTGGAGCAACGACAGCTAAAGATTTGATGGAAACCCTAGCAAAGTTGTATGAAAAGCCTTCAGCTTCAAACAAGGTATTTCTCATGAAGTTTTTATTTAACGTGAAAATGGTAGAAGGTGGATCAGTCACTGATCATTTAAATGAGTTTAATACAGTTACAAGTCAGTTTCAACTTCAGTTAAAATTACCTTTGATGAAGAGGTTAGGGCTCTCTTGATTTTGTGCTCTTTGCCAGAAAGTTGGAATGGCTTGGTAATGGCTATTAGTAATTCCATTTCTGGTTCTAATACCCTAAAGTTTGATGATGTTGTTGGTGTTATATTGAGTGAGGAAATTCATAGGAAAATCTTAGGGGCATCCACATTAGGTAGTGTATTGAAGGAAAAAAGAAGAGGCAAAACAAGAGATAGAGGAAACAACTCTGGAAATCATGGAAAATTGTGAGGGAACTCAAAGGAAAAGAGGTCTCAGTCAAGAGGACCTAGCGACTGCTGGTACTGTGGAAAACCAGGACATAAGAAGAAATATTGTTGGTCTCGAAAGAAAGATCAAGGAAACAAACATGATGGAAACAAGGAGGAAAATGTGGTAAGTAACAAATCTAAAGAGGATGCTTTGCTCTTGTCTTTAGAAAATGTTGATGATTTATGGGTGTTAGATTTAGGGGCTTCATTTAATGCTACACCCCATAGAGGTTATTTTGTTGATTATGTCTAAGGGGATTTTGGGCTAGTTTATTTGGGAGATAATGAACCCTGTCAAATTGTTGGAAAAGGTAGAATCAAGATTAAGTTGCACAATGG
>MU224951.1:1741170-1760595 GCA_018584345.1 Thuja plicata
GTTTATATGGCTTGAAGCAAGCACCTCGGCAATGGTATATTAAATTTGATACTTTTATGAATGAGAATGGATACACTTGATGTAATTCTGACCATTGTGTTTATTTCAAGAGGTTGAATAATGATAGGTACATTATTTTATGTTTATATGTTGATGATATGCTTGTAGTTGGATCTAACATGGATCATATTAAGGGGTTGAAATGACAGTTAGCAAAATATTTTGCTATGAAGGATTTGGGGATAGAAAAACAAATCCTTGGCATGAAAATTTGCAGAGATAGGAAGAACAGAAAATTAACTCCATCTCAAGTTGATTATGTTGAAAAGGTGTTGCAGAGATTCTACATGAAGGATGCCAAAACTGTCACTACACCTTTTCTTGGTCATTTGAAATTGACTAAAGAAATGTGTCCAAAGACACAAGAAGAAGAGGAAAAAATCTCCAAGATACCTTATGCTTCAGCTGTAGGAAGCTTAATGTATGCTATGGTATGTACTAGGCTAGATATTGCACATGCAGTGGGAGTTGTTAGCCGGTATATGAGTCACCCTGGGATTGAGCATTGGAATGCAGTCAAATGGATTCTCAAATATCTGAGAGGTACATCCAATAAGTGTTTACACTTTGGGGGCTCTTCTACTATTGTTCATGGCTATGTTGACTCAGATTTGGCAGGAGATATAGATACCAAATTGAGTACTATAGGTTATGTATTTACTGTTGGTGGGATAGTAGTGAGTTGGATTTCTCAGTTTTAAAAGGTGAATGCGTTATCCACTACAAAGGCAAAGTATGTTGCTACTACAGAGGCAACCAAGGAGATGATATGGCTTCAATTCTTCATGGAAGAATTGGGACATCCAAAGGTAGATAATTATTTGTATTCAAATAGTCAGAGTGCCATTCATCTTGCAAAGAATTCTGCTTTGCACTCAAAAACAAAGCACATACAATTGTGATATTATTTCATTCAGTTAGTTTTGGATGATGGACAGTCAAAGTTGGAGAAGATACATACAGATGATAATCTAGCAGATATGTTTACAAAGGTAGTGACAAGGGAGAAGTTGAATTCCTCTTCAGCTTCAGTTGGTCTTCTAGACTGAACAAAATAAAAGAACAGTAGAGTCCAGGGTGGTTTCTTTATTCCAGTAGGAGCTACAGGTTTGGTCGATCAGTCTCCAACTGGGAGGATATTGTTGTGGATTTTGATCAGTCTCCAAGTGGGAGATTTTTATGTATGTGGAGCCTAATCAGACTTAGTTTCTTTTGGTGCGGTTTCCCCCCAGACTTATCTATAAGGGTTTGGGGGCAGTTCCCCCAAGCTCGGGGTCAAGGGGCAGAGCCCCTTGCGGGGTCTTGGGGCAGCGCCCCAGGCGGGGTCAAGGGGAAGAACCCCTAATGGGTCAACCATCAATGTGTTACAATGACTTAATAATATTGTAAAGGGTCGACCATCAATTTTCTATTAGTCAGAGTATTTTTGCCCTAATTAGGTTATGTCAAAAATATGTGTGTAAAGGGCTTAGGGTTTTGAGATTCATTTTGTATGAGGGATTTTCATAGCTTCCAGTGGCGGTATTGAGTTGTAGGTTTAAAATTGTAATTATTGGATAATAATAAAGATATTGGACTCATTGTCGGTGGACCTAGCCCAAGGATTAGGTGAACCATGTTAAATCTCTATGTTTTTGTGTTCTCTTCTGTGCATTAATATTTGCATTTTTCTGCTTATTATTCTAACACTAGTCTCATCCTGTAACCACCTCCCCTACCCCATACATGACCACCCCTCATCCATAGACCTACATGTCCTCTACCTCTATCTCAAGCTTGTTGAGGAGCTCTCCAAACATATGGATCTCTCTATACTCTCTGCACTCTTCCACCTCCTCATCCACCACCACCACCACCACCATCATCATTAGAAGGATCATCTATATCAGGAATTGGATTACTAGGATCAGTGAACCATGGGAACCTATTTTGAGAAAACCACTATGCATAATCTTCCAACATCCTAGCATCTGCTATGTGCTCATGCATATCCCACTGCATATACCCTAATCTTTCAATCTGATCATAGGCATACTGGTAATCAACCTGAGCACCTCACATAGATCTCTCAGTCTGAACTTGACTGTATAGTACTAAACCCTGGGGTATGTCCTGAACTCTGCCATATTGTCGAGACACTCTATAACAACTAAGTCTCTCGATCACTAGTGGTGACTGACCTATCATCCATCGTGGTGAAAAAATGTAAGGAAACTCATCATCATCCTCATGCCAAGCCTCACATCCTAGATATGGTCTCCATATGACATTATCTATATCATCGATAATACGTCTCCAATAATCTAACTTTCCTAGCTGAGGCTGGACAACCACGTCATCATGCAAGTATGCACATGACCATCTGAGATCTCTTTGTCTGGTAGAAATTAGCCTTGAAATAATAATATGCTCCCATGTCCATAACTACAATAGCATAGCTCTAGCTGACAATGCAGCACTACCTTTGTAAACAATGTGGTGTAACTAATGATATAACTGTGCCAAAATGCATGAACCCCAATCAAATCTTCATGGTTGAGTGATCATATCCTCAATAATTTGACCCCAACCCACTGTGAATCCATGACCTCGATAATTTGGTAGTATTAATATGCCAATCAATGCACCTAATACTGAAGCAAGAGGAGGGAAAGAAACAAATTGTGCCCATGGAATACTCTTGTCTCCAATTGTAGGATCTAAAAAGACCCATCTGCATGCACTGCCATCATAGACCTGATCATAGTATACCTGCTCTCCTCAAGTTGGGATCCTCAATGGCCTATACACATCCTCTAGCATGATAGTCATCTATGCTAATGGTAAGTGAAAGGTGTTACGGTCAGAATGTCATTGCTCTGCCATAGTTGTCAATATTCCTCAGTTCATTTGGAACCGAGGTAACTCAAGGAGGTAAAACAAACTACACCAACCAATCACATGTCTCTTGTGACCCATCAACTCATATACCATATTTGCGAGCCAAGTTGGTATGCCCTAGACATATAACTTCCAAAATGGTACCTATTTTTCAAATCAATTCAATTCGATTAGTATCATCATTCAAGTGGATTATTTTACATCAATCAATCATCGAATCAACCTATCACTCTCTTTTTTAGCAACATCAACTATTTTTCCTCACTCTATATTGTGAGAAGGGAAAAATACATCAGTTATCCTATCCTACCTATCTGATTGATATTTCAAACATCCATCTAGTTGATTATCCTAACATCATAAACACTTGGTTTCATTACTAAATAAAACCTACTTATCTTTGCAATCAATCTGGTATTCATTCTATCAGAGACAATCAAACACGATCAAGGTTTTTCATTCTTTTCACCGAGGTGTCATTTTGCCTATGTGTACATGCTATTTTAGATGTTCTATGCATCATTTTGGGTTACACATCATTTTAAACATCCTACGTGATATTTTATCATTCGGAGGCGTTACTTAGCCTAGTACACGACATTTATCAACATACGTGTGACTTTATTTTTCATACGTGTAACCTAATTTTGGGTTTCTACCTAGGGTTTTGTACATGTAACTTTAATTATTCTACATGTTAATTCAAATTTTTCCTATGTGCAACCTAGTTGTTTATACGTGATGCTTCGCTACATGGACACGATACTTTATAATGCTACACGACACTTTAATCTATCCTACGTGTAACTTTGCTAAATTTCAATGGAAAAACCCTAACTAGGCATGAAAAAATAATTTCAAAGCATTAAATGCAGTAATAAATGCACAAATAGGTTGGAATCACTCATCAGAGGTCCATAGTCAATAGGTCTCTGAAATGTTTTTCCTCTCTCGAATTGATGCTCATGAATGGGGACCACCATCGTCAGAATCTCCAAAAGGCTCAGAGCAACAATGTGGCATAAAAAGTGAAAATGGATGGTAAAAATGAAATTTTTACTTCTATTTATACTTTTTGACCTAATTTTAAAGATATTTTCACCCCTTCTTACGTTAAAACTGTCATTTTTCATCACTGGGGCATGTTGTGATCAATTTTTCATCATGGTTTTCTGAAATGAAATCAGAATTGACCTCGTAATTACATTTTTCAACATCTCTTTTTGCCTCTAATATCAATTCTATTTTCATTTCCAAGGGGGCATCGTATGGTCAAAACATGATTTTTTATCACAGTTTCGCAACAAGAGTAAAATCTGGGGTACTAAAATTTTAATTTGCTATCAGTGGGGCATTTCTGCATTGTTTGTCATCAATTTTTCAAGTCAGGGTTTCTCATCAGGCACTTCATCAAAATATCAGGGTTTAACATTAGGTTTTCACATCAAGTTTTGCATCAATTTGTATCGGGTATCAAATCAGGTTTATCACATCAGGCATTTTATTATATCATATCAAATCAATCAATCAAATCAGTCAATCAGATCAGGACATCAATTTTCTTTGAATCAATGCGCTTCGCACATCAATTCAAAGAGGGGCATTTGTAGACACCTAAATTTGGTCAGTGTACTTAATCAAATCAAATGGAAATTAATTAAATCAAAAGGGACTAAATCACTTCAAAATCAAAGGATCAATTAATTAAATCTAGGCCTAAAAGAATTAATCAAAACTATATAATTGATTTAATCAATTAATTGTATAGTTTAAATCAAAAATCAAATTCAACCTATTCCCTTACATGGATAATTTAATTAATTAAATCCTATTTTATTTCAACAAAGGAGACAAGAATTTGAAGAGCCAATGAGAATGAAGAATTGAAAGCACATGGATCACTCCAAACTTTGCAATCTTGATCACTCATTTAACTCTTTATCATCCTCACCACTCAATTTGTCTCTTTGTCCCAACCTTTGAGATCAACATGTAAATGGTCTCTCCATTTGAAACCATTTGAAATCCTTCAACTCAACCAAGCTTAAATCATGATCAACTTAACTCTACCCCCTACCCTTGGGAAATCCTATAAATACCAATCATTTTGAGATCATTAAGAATCCTGGACATTCATGAGCAATTGCATCTACACTATAGAGAAATTATTTAAGATCATAGAAATTTTGAGCATAATAGTGAGTTTTTGAGAGAAATATTAAATGAATTGCATTGCAATTTGAGAATTTGAGAGCTAGATTAGGCATTATGAAACATTGTTTCTCATTCTAGGACTGTCACTAATGGAGATTAAGGCTGAGAGATTCATTAGCATGCTTAGTTAGAGAACCGTGGAATGCTTATTGTTAATTTGTTAATTCTTTGATTAAATTTTGATTACCTTTCCATATAATTGATAGATTTCAAACTAATTTCATGAAGGTATACTTTATAAATACACACATATATATTTAAGTTTTCAACCATTCAACTTAAGCCAAATGCTAGGACATACATTCAAACAATTATATGAAATATTGCGGCATATATAATATTTAGAAAAGTATGTCACTACTATCTGTACGCATGGATAGAAATCTGTAACACTCTCACTTACGAGGGTTAGTAGCACCGATTTGCAATGGGGGAAATAAATGGAATAACTACTAATAACGAAACTACAAATCAATAAAGTAACAAGCAATAAAGGAGGTACACAAATGAATGCAAACCAACAATGCTCGAAGCTTCTATTGTCTCTCTCTACCCCTTATGAAACATTGTTTGTGTGATGCTCAGTATTGGTGTGGGCAACGTCTATGACTTGGGAGCGTCAAGAATATGATATAGAATTACTTTGATCACAAGATGGCTTGATGCTTGAACCAATCTAACATGGTAATGGTGCATGTGAGATTGAAATATTGGATCCTTAAAATGGTTGTGAAGGGTTGATTATATAGAATATGAAAATGAGTTGAACAGTTGAGATCAATCCCAGAGATAAGAGGATCAATGGTTGAGATCAAAGGGAACTGGATAAGCCATCAGTAAACTCCACCTCCTCAACTTGGAGAGAGGAGATAAATTTTGGTTAACTAAACAACTGATTATGAGTTACCTTTTGAACTAAAGAGGTAATTTGGAGTTACCTTTTGAACTGAAGAGGTGGGTAGAGTAACCCATGTAATCAGAGATCTGATTAAGAGTTATCTTTTTGAACATAAAGAAAGGATTTAATTGAATATTTAATTCATTTTTGAAATTAAAGTTTTCAACATGTGAGATTATTGAATTCTTTTTGGTTTAGAATTGAATTGTTGAATGAAATTAAATTAATTTAATTAGAAGAATTAATTAATAAGTTTAAATATTTGAGTTTAAACTTTAGGAAATTGAGTTTTATTAATTAATGAAGATTAATCAATTAAGGTTAATTAATTAAATAAAATTAATTATTTAATTAATTTTGGGGATTTGATTAGATGATTTGGGGAATGAAATTAGAAGAAAATAGAGTATTAATTAATGATTAAAAAACATTAACTAATAGATGAAAATTGGTGTTTTAATGTAAATGTCGCAAGTATGTCCATTTTAGGGTGTCTACATTTTTCCCTTTTCGATACAATGTGATTCATCACATTGTGTCAAAGAATTTTTAGATTTGATCTTGGCCCAGTGACAGCAGGTGGACTATATGCCCCCTCAACAAATTAAGCATAGAAAATGTGTCAGATGAGCATTAATTTATTGAAAATGTGAATCACTATATGATGATGATGAATGCATTCCTATGTTATTTATGATGTATTGATGATGGATGCATTGATTATATGATCTACTATGCTCATGTTTTGGATTTTTCTTATGCAATAAATGAATGCAATCTACTATGCACAAAATATCTCAATAAATGCATGTGTTACCTAGATGAAAGATAGTGTGAAGCTATCTCTGGAATCAATTGATAGATTTGGACTGATAGATAGGATGGGTGACCCAAGTCACTAACGTGTTTCCAATTTTTTGTCATCATTGCACCTTATTATGAAAATTGAAGAGCATCTAATGCACCCAAATATTGCTCATCTGGATACCGCTATGATCTCTTGATAATCGAAAGGAGTAGAGAGATTTAATAGAAAGAGAACTAAGTGCACCCAGATATTGACCATCTAGATATGCTATGTTCTCTAATTTTGAAAAGGAAGGGATCCAAATGCACCCAGATATTGACCATCTAGATACTGCTATGATCTCTAAGTTTGAAAAGAAAGAGAACCAAATGCACCTAGATATTGACCATCTGGATACTGCTATGTTCCCTAAGCAATTTGAAAAAATAAAAAAATGAAGATAGAAATCCAATGCACCCAGATACAGACCATCTAGATACTGTTGTGGTCTCTTGATTTTGAAAAGAAAAAAAAATAAACCAAGATAGAAATTCAATGCACCTAGATATCCAACCATATGGATACTGCTATGATTTTATTGGTAGGAACAAGCAGATAACATAAAAGGAATGTCCACTTCTTTCCTAGGGTTAATCTTAGATCATGGAACTATGTGGCTGCTAGATAAGTGGTAGTGCCTACCGTATTTATCCTAAATCATCATTGTCCTAGAATCAAAATGAAACATTCCACAAATAGCAGTCAAAGAAAATAAGATCATGATCCATCATAGCTATTGTCCTCACTTGGTGGTATCCTGGAGTAGTGTAAGAACATAACCATGAAAGATAGACTAAAATCTGACTGACGTATGACCTATTCAACAGTTTAGTGTTCTTTGATTCAGATTTATCTCTTGTTTGGTTTGATTCTCTTGATTGGCTTGATTGTGTCTAGTTTCAGGAATGGAGGACTCATATAAGACTGATCTGTCTGGTTTTGAGTGTATCTATCACTGTGTAAGACAATTGATTTTTTGATTGACTAATTGATTGATTGATTGATTGATTGATAGTTAATAAAGTTGTCATATGGACCTAGTGTTGATTCGCAAAGATCATGATTTTGACATTGATTGATTGTCTTGATTGCCCTTCACTTTTTTGATAGATTGGGTAGCTGATAAAGTTGTGTCATATGGGCCTAGTGTTGATTTAAAAATCTCATGATTTTGACATTGATTGATTGGCCTTGATCACCCTTTGCTTTCTTGATAGATTGGGTAGCTGATAAAGTTGTGTGATATGGGCCCAGTGTTGATTCACAAAGCTCATGATTTTTACATTGATTGATTGGCTTTATCGCCCTTTGCTTTCTTGATAGATTGGGTAGCTGATGAAGCTGTGTCATATGGGCCCAGTACTTATTCATGAAGCTCATGATTTTGACATTGATTGATTGGCTTGATCTCCCTTCGCTTTCTTGATAAATTTGGTAACTAATAAAGATGTGTCATATGGGCCCAGTGCTGACTCGCAAAGCTCATGATTTTGACATTGATTGATTGGCTTGATTGCCCTTCACTTTCTTGATAGATTTGGTAGCTAATAAAGATGTTTCATATGGGCCCAGTGCTGATTCGCAAAGCTCATGATTTTGATAATGATTGATTGTCTTGATCTCCCTTTGCTTTCTTGATAGATCGGGTAGCTAATAAAGCTATTTCATATGGGCCTAGTGTTGATTCACATAGCTCATGATTTTTAAATTAATTGATTGGCTTGATCACCCTTCACTTTTTTGATAACCGAACTGGTTTTACTGCTGTGAGAATTTGCAATTTCTTATTTTTTTATGATGGTTGATTTTTTTAGGACATTTTTCTCTTTTTAGGATTTTTTGATGACTTAAAAAAATTAGGGATTTTTTTCAAAACTTTTAGAATTTTTCATATTGCCCCCAGTCTATCAAGGCAAGGAAACTATGGATTGATGGATGAACTAGTAGATGAATGAAGGTCAAAGGTCTCTTATTATTTCTTGAAGTTGTTTGGATTCCAACGACTATCCACAGGATGGGATAACATGTTTCTTTGCAAGATAAGGGACTGGACATGAGAAGATAAGATAAAGACATGGTTCATTTATTGACATGTGGTTGACAAGAGTGGACATGTCAAGAGGATGTTGAAAACAATTTTTTTGCATTTTTTATCTGTATTTTCTATCAAGACCAAGATAAGGATTTGATAGGATAATGATAGGACATGGATAGGAAGAGCAAGATCAAGAATGAACAAGGAGAAGGAATACGGATTCAAGAATATGAAAACATAGGAAATATGGACCATAGAGATGTGGAAAACATGAAGCATATAGGACACATGATGCTTCTAGGGAGATCCCTAGCCTTGTCAAGATCAAAGTTGGAAAAAAGGAAATATGGATGATGATAAGATAATAGAAATGAGGGATATAGGTTAATGGAGGAAATGAAAGGGATATGATATGATAGGAAAATATGGATGAAACATGCCCCCATGTATGGAATGCAAGAGGTTCATAGATTACATGTGAAGCTTGTTTTCTAGGTTTTCGTCATGGTACTTTCCCAATGCACATGTTTGCCAGGTTTTCACTAGTGGATGAATATTTTTCTCTTTCTATCTTTTTTTCTATTTTTTTTTTTTACTTTTTCATTTTTTTTTTACTTTTTTGGAAGATAAAAGACTCATGATAGGACATGGAGGAAGAACTTACAAATATTTCTCTTCAAATTGTAACCTTGTAATATGTATTACAATAAATTATGGCTATTGAAGGTATGCTCATATATGTTGATAGGGTGATGAAAAAGGGGGATAAAATGGATGAAAAGGGACAGGGTAATGGTTTATGTGAAGGACTAGACAAGAGGATGGATGGAAGAATATAATATATGTGTTGGATAATGGAGGGATTTTTAGAAAAAATGATTTTGAGTGGATGAATATGTGGGAAAGAACAACATTGGCACACACCTTGAGGGGTGATGGAGTGATGGATGAAAAAGAGATTTTGGATTTGATGGAAGAAAAGGATGGAGTGATGGATGAAAAAGAGATTTTGGGGTGATGGAGTGATTGATGTAATCCCTCATCCTTGCCCTTATAAAACTTCTTGGTTGACAAAATAAAAAAAACTATCATCAATGAACAAGTTTGGGTAGATTTCAAGATAGGAGAGTATATAGACAGGGTTCTATGTGATATGACAGAGATGGATGCATGTCATTTGTTATTAGGTAGGCCTTGGAAATATGATGTAAATTCCAATGTATATACTATAGTTAAGGATGGTTGAGTATGTGATGAACCCACTCCCTGATTGTGAGAAAGAAAAACATGTTAGTAGCAATGTCTTACATATAGGGGATAAGGAATTCATGAAGGTATTAAAAGAAAGGTACACACCTTATTATGCCTTAGTATTAAGGCCCAAAAAGACACCAGTGAAAGAGCCAAAGTTCAAAGCTCCTACTAGGGATGTAGGCCCCAAAGAGGTCAAAGCACTCTTAGACTAGTATAAGGTTATTATAGCTGAGAGCACACCAGAGTCTTTTCCACCTGAAAGGGAAGTAAGCCACTCTATAAACTTCATACCAAGGGCCACTCTTCCAAACAAGGCAGCATATAAGATGATCCCTAAACAAAACCAAGAGATAGAAAGATAGATTGAATAATTGTTGTCAAAAGGCCTCATTAGGAAGAGTGTGAGTCCTTGTGTTGTCCCTGCAGTCCTAGCACCCAAGAAAGAAGGCACGTGGAGACTATGTACAGAATCTAGGGTAGTCAATAGGATAACCATTAGATATAGGTTTCCTATGCCTAGAATAGAGGATTTGATGGATTGTTTAGGGGCTGTAAGCTATTATTCCAAGATAGATCTCAAGAGTGGTTACCATCATATATGAATCAGAGAGGGAGATGAATGGAAGATAGTATTCAAGACCACAAAAGGCCTCTATGAATGGCTTGTGATTCATTTTGGCCTCTCCAATGCTCCAAGCACCTCTATGAGATTGATGAATGAAGTATTGTAGCCTTTTCTTAACAAATTTTTTGTTGTATACCTTGATGGCCTATTGATCTTTAGTAGGAATAGAGAAGAACACCTCAAGCATTTGGACATGGTGATGAGAAAACTCCATGAGGAGAAATTGAAGATAAATATAGAGAAATTTGTATTCCTTCAAGAAGAACTTGTGTTCTTAGGTTTTGTGATCTCCAAGAATAGTCTCAAGATGGACCTTTCCAAGGTTGAAGTCATCCTCAATTGGCCACCTCCTACTACTCCTTCAAAGGTAAAGAGTTTCCATGGTTTAAGTAGCTTTTATAGAAAATTCATCAGAAATTTTAGTGTCATATGTGCTTCCATTATCAACACCATTAAAGGTGGAAGAAAATGCATATTTTCATGGACTAATGAAGCTAATGAGCCCTTTGAGTTGTTGAAGAAATATTTTAAAGAAACCTATCCTACTTCTACCAGATTTTCATAAACTATTTATAGTAGAATGTGATGCAAGCAATAAAGCCATTGGGGGAGTCTTGAACCAAGAAGGGAGGCCAGTTGCTTTTTTTAGTGAGAAGCTCAATGAAGCTAAATAAAAATACTATACTTATGATCTTTAAATGTATGCAATGATTCAGTCACTTAGGAAATGAAGGCATTATTTATTTCCCAAGGAGTTTGTATTCTTTACTGATAACCATGCACTTAGCTTTCTGAATAAGCAGGAGAAACTTAATCACAGACATGTGAAGTGGATGGAGTTCTTACGGTCATATACATTTTCTATCAAGCATAAGAAAGGGATTGTAAACAAAGTTTCTAATGCTTTTATTAGGAGACACCTAACTACCCAAACCATTCAATTGGAGAGTGTTGGGGTTCATTCCATGAAGGATATGTATGTTAAGGATGAAGATTTCAAAGAGGCTTATCATATTTGTACTGAGATGACATACAGATACCACACTGATTTCTTAGAGTTTATTGTGAAAGATGGTCTAAGTTTCAAGGGTAGTTGATTGTGTGTCCCAAAAGGATCCATGAGAGAGAAAATTATTAAGGAAAATCATTGTGGAAGCCTAGCTGGTCACTTTGGGGTGGATAAAACATTGGAGCTAGTTAGAAGGTTCTACCACTGGCCTAAATTGCAGACAGATGTTAGGATTTTTGTGGAGATTTGTTCAGTTTGCCAACAATCCAAAGGACATACCTCCAATGTAGGGTTATACACTCCTTTACTCATCCCTTGAAAACCTTGGGATTCAGTAAGTATGGACTTTGTCCTAGCTCTTCCAAAGACCAAGTCTAGATTTGATATAATTTATGTTGTAGTTGATAGATTTTCAAAGATGGCACACTTCATTCCTTGTAGGACAACCCATGATGAATCCCACATAGCTGTATTATTCTTCAGAGAAGTTGTGAGACTTCATGGACTACCACTGTCAATCATTTGAGATAGGGATCCTAAGTTCTTAGACCATTTTTGGAGAATACTATGGAGAAATTTAGGGACAAATATGTCACTATCCTCTACATATCACCCATAGTCTGATGGTCAGACAGAAGTCATCAATAGGTCCCTTGGAAACCTTTTGAGATGCCTCACACAAGAACATGGAGCCACTTGGGATACTATCATAGCACAAGCAGAATTCTCATTCAATGATTCAGTAAATCAGAGTATTGGTTTAACTTCATTCCATATTCTCTATGGCACTCACTGTAGAGGGGTATTGGAACTCAAAGATATCAAAGACATGGACAAAATAAGTGCACAAGTTGAAGACTTTGTTGAAGTGATGAAGAATATCCATGACCAAGTGCAAACCAAACTATAGTATACCACTAAGAAATATAAATCACAGGCTGACAAAAAGAGGAGAGACTTGCAGTTCAAACTGGGAGATTTAGTGATGATCCACCTTAAGAAGGAGAGACTACCCAAAGAAAAATACACAAATATTATCACAAAAAATCTTGGCCCTTTCAAGATTCTAAAGAAATGTGGCAACAATGCCTATAGAATTGATCTACCTTCTCACATTGGCTTATCACCTATTTTCAATGTTGCAGATATCTATGCTTACAATGGTGAAGTTAGTACTACTGATCTTGTAGGTACTCCATAGCCTCCTACACTCCAACCACTCAAGGACATGCCCCAAGCAACTCCTCCTAAGATTGAAAGCATCCTAAACAAGAGAGTGAACAAGAAAACTAAGAGAGGCACTTACTAAGACTACTTATTCAAATGGAAAACCCAACCCACTGAAGATGCTACGTAGATGACCCCTAAAGGCATTCAAAAGACTTGAGTTACTTTTTCCTTGGGGAGTATGGTGTAGGGAAACTCCTAAGGTTATTATTTGTCTGGATTTAGTGTTTGTAATAAGGTTCATCCTTGAGATCACCCTTGTGTGTGCTTCAGTGGGTCTATGATGTAAGGTGAAGGACCCTAAGGTGAGTTATAAACCTATGGGTTCCTGAAACCATGGTTAGACCATGTTAGTCTTTTGGTGATTTTAGTGTTTGGTTATAATTTTGTGTTTCAAGTCCTTAGAATAGGTTCTTATCATGTTTTGAACCTCTCACACATCCTTGGAGGTCGGTAAGGTTGGCATTTTCCCAAAATAGCAACTTTCCCATATGTTGCCAAAAAGTTGTCATTTTGCAAAATGTTGCATGAGAAACTTTTGCAAAATGTTGCTCAAAGAATGAAAAATTCATTGTAACCAACCACACCAACTTCTTGAAGCATTTGTAACACCTAGATGATGCTATTAGGTGATTTGATGCCTTCTAGGGAGTTTATAACTTACTGTGTGCGGAGCTTGATGTTCAGAGGAGGAAATAGAAGAGTTATCTAAGTTATTTTGATATTGTATGGTCTGGTATGGATTCATCCTATGAATCCAGTTGCTGAAATTGGTGATGTCTTGAGTTCCTTAAGCATTCCAGTTGATTTGATTTTTTTTGTGAAGTTTGTTAAAATTTATAGATTTTACTTGCTCACTGCCTGAGAAACCAAAGTTTCCTGGGTCAGTCACAAAGATGTGATCCTAACTTGAGATTTATCTAGTGGATCTACTCATCCACTTAGAAAATACAAGTTAGGATCATGTTCCTTAAGAATCCTAATTCTCAGACACTCAAATTTAGTCCTAAGATTTATGAGACAAAGCCCTAGGCTAATTATCTCTATGTAATTAGCCTGGCTCTTTAGTGCAGTCACATGCATGTGCAATATATGTTTGGGAGGATCAAAATAAGGGTGGTTCTAGACTATTTTGGGGTAGACAAATCCATCTAAGCCTTTACATTTACTCTATGAACCCACCTTTGACCACTTTCTTAACAAACTAAGCCTAACCTAGCTAATTAAGCATGTGTACTTTGTGAGAGTTCAGGGGTGCATGAGTGGAGTGAAGTGTTAAGGCTTTGAGGGGTTTACAAACTCCATAAAAAGTCTCTAGAACCCTAATTAGATCAGCTAGATCCTTCTGCAGTTGAAAGTTAAGTCTTAAAAACCCTCTAGATAGGGCTACAAGGAATCCTAGGCCATTTAGGGTTCCACCATCCTTGGGTCTGCAAGACTGAATCCATTGGTGGATTCTCTACCCTTATGGTCTATTTGAAGTCTTCAATCACTTAGATTAGGAGTTCTAAGTCTCTCATGAAGATTTATGTTATTGTGCTTGGTTTAGGGAAGGTGTCCCTAAAGAATAAATTGCAGAGTTCTACATCTTGGCTTGGAGAGTCAAGAGGGGATTTGGGAAGTGTATTGGTCCCTTAGACAAGTCAAGAATCACCCTAGAAAGACATTGCTGGAGTTATAATGTTCAAGAAAGAAGTTTGAAGAGGGGATAAGGAGTTGGATCCCATAAAGGTTTTCTTGTAGTGCTCTCTCCATCAGGTGGTATTAGAGCCTGCTAAGATCTTGGAATAAGTGAAGAATGGGTGATAGAACAGAAATTTCTCAAGGAGAGGAAGGAGGAGGAGAAGGAGAAGGAGCAAGATAATGAGAAGGAGAAGGAGAAGGAGAAGGAGAAGGAGAAGGATGAGAAGTAGAAGGAGTAGGAGAAGGAGAAGAAGGAGAAAGAGAAGGAGAAGAAGAAGAAGGAGAAGGAGAAGGAGAAGGAGAAGGAGAAGGAGGAGGAGCAGGAGCAGGAGGAGGAGGAGGAGGAGGAGGAGGAGGAGGAGGAGGAGGAGGAGGAGAAGGAGAAGGAGGAGGAGAAGGAGGAGGAGGAGGAGGAGGAGGAGGAGGAGAAGAAGAAGAAGAAGAAGAAGAAGAAGAAGAAGAAGAAGAAGAAGAAGAAGAAGATACTAGTAGAGCAAGTCAAATTTCTTGAAGCTCTTGAGAGAGTTGGAAGGAGAGATCAGAAATTAGACAATCCCATGTTTTGTGGAAAAATGGATCCTGAAGAATGTATGGATTGGATAGAATCCTTGGAGAATTGTTTTGAATGTGATAGTATCTCTAAAAATTAGAAGGTCAAAGTTGCAAAATCCAAAATGAAGGGCCCTGCATTAAGATGGTGGAATTTTCTACAAAATGAAAGGATGGAAGAGGAAAAGAACCATGTCTCAACATGGAATAAGATGTTAGTAGAGATCAAAAGATAGTTTGTGCCAGAAGACTATGAGATTGCCCTTCATAAAAAGTTGCAAAATCTAAGACAAAAGGACCTTGATGTGAGTGGATATACTGAGGAATTTCATAGAATGACCTTGAAGGCAAAATTCCTAGAGAGTGAGAAACACAAGCTAGAAAGGTACCTAAATGGATTGAAATATAGTATTCAAGATGAAATGAGCCTATTAACCCCTGAATTAGTACATAAGTGTTTTCAAATGGCACTAAAAATTGAAGAAAAATAGAAGAGGAGATGAGAGAAAAATAACAGAGGAATAAGGAATAATTTTAGAGGCAAGGGTAGGTTTAATGGCAGGGGTCCATTCCAAAGGAGTCAAGGGGATTTTAGTAGTCATGAGTCAGAAGGAGAGCACAATAATAGAGGCAAATTTAGAGGCAGGAGATCAAACAGTAGAGGGATATTTGGTGGAAGAGGACCTAATGTCTTCACAGGGAAATTTTTTACTTGTAATCAAATTGGACACCAATCCTTTAGATGTCCTGAAAAGAGTGGCACCAATAGACAAGGAGGGGACAAAAAATTAAAAATCACCCAAGAAGATGACAACCAAAGTGAATCCTCCTATCATTCTGCAACTTCAAGGCTTGCAAATCCAGAACAAGGAGAATGTATCATGATGCAAAGGACACTCCTAAGAGTACCTACTATTGCAGAACCACCTCATAGAAAGTCATTCAGAACAAGCTGCAAGGTGAACAATAAGGTATGCAAAGTTATAGTTGATTCTGGATCCACTAATAATATTTGATTTAGGGAGCTAGTCACTAAGTTAAAGCTTCATGTAATCCCTCATCCTTTCCCTTATAAGGATTCTTGGTTGACAAAAGAAAAAAAAACTATCATCAATGAACAAGTTTGGGTAGATTTCAAGATAGGGGAGTATACAGATAGAGTTCTATGTGATATCATAGAGATGGATGAATGTCATTTGTTATTAGGTAGGCCTTGGAAATATGATGTAGATGCTAAGCATGATGGAAATTCCAATGTCTATACTATAGTTAAGGATGGTGTTGAGTATGTGATGAACCTACTCCAAGATTGTGAGAAAGAAAAACATGTTATTGGGAATGTCTTACATATAGGGGAGAAGGAATTCATGAAGGTATTCAAAGAAAGGGACACAATTGTTATGCCTTAATAGTAAGGCTCAAAAAGACACCAGTTTGAGAGCCAAAGGTCAAAGCTCCTACTAGGGATGTAGGCCCCAAAGAGGTCAAAGCACTGTTAGACTAGTATAAGGGTATTATAGCTAAGAGCACACCAGAGTCTTTTCCACCTAAAAGGGAAGTAAGTCACTATATAAACTTCACACTAGGGGCCACTCTTCCAAACAAGGAAGCATATAAGATGACCCCTGAACAAAACTAAGTGATAGCAAGACAATCTAAAGAATTATTGTCAAAAGGCCTCATTAGGAAGAGTGTGAGTCTTTGTGTTGTCCCTATAGTCCTAGCACCCAAGAAAGAAGGCACGTGGTGACTATGTAGGGACTCTAGGAAAATCAATAGGATAACCATCAAAAATTGGTTTCCTATTCCTAGAATAGAGGATTTGATGGACTGTTTAGGGGGTGCAAGTTATTATTCCAAGATAGATCTCAAAAGTGGTTACCATTAAATAAGAATCAGAGAGGGGGATGAATGGAAGACAGCATTCAAAACCACATAAGGCCTCTATAAATGGATTGTAATGCCTTTTGGCCTCTCCAATGGTCCAAGAACCTTTATGAGATTGATGAATAAAGTATTGAAACATTTTCTTAACAAATTTTTTGTTGTATACCTTGATGACATTTTGATCTTTAGTAGGAGAAGAGAAGAACACCTCAAGCATTTGGACATGGTGATGAGAAAACTCCATGAGGAGAAATTGAAGATAAATATAGAGAAATGTGTATTCCTTTAAGAAGAACTTGTTTTCTTAGGTTTTGTGATCTCCAAGAATAGTCTCAAGAAGGACCTTCCAAGGTTGAAGCCATCCTCAATTGGCCACCTCCTACTACTCCTTCAGAGGTAAAGAGTTTCCATGGTTTATGTATCTTTTATAGGAAATTCATCAGAAATTTTAGTGGCATATGTGCTCCCATTATCATCGTCATTAAACGTGGAAGAAAATGCATATTTTCATGGATTAATGTATCTAATGAGTCCTTTGAGTTGTTGAAGAAAAAGATTGCAGAGAAACCTATCCTAGATCTACCAGAATTTCAAAAAGTATTTACAGTAGAATGTGATGCAAGCAATAAAGTCATTTGGGGAGTCTTGAGCCAAGAAGGGAGGCCAGTTGATTTTTTTAGTGAGAATCTCAATGAAGCTAAATAAAAATACTCTACTTATGATCTTAAAATGTATGCAATGATTCAGTCACTTAGGAAATGGAGGCATTATTTGTTTCCAAAGGAGTTTGTATTCTTTACTGATAACCATGCACTTAGCTTTCTGAATAAGCAGGAGAAACTTAATCACAGACATGTGAAGTAGATGGAATTCTTACAGTCATATACATTTTCTATCAAGCACAAGAAAGGGATTGTAAACAAAATTGTTGATGCTCTTATTAGGAGACACATAACTACCCAAACCATTCAGTTGAAGAGTTTTGGGGTTCATGCCATGAAGGATATGTATGTTAAGGATGAAGATTTCAAAGAGGCTTATTAGATTTGTACTGAGATGACATACAGATACTACACTAATTTCTCAGAGTTTATTATGCAAGATGGTCTAAGTTTAAAGGGTATCTCATTGTGTGTCCCAAAAGGATCCATGAGAGAGAACATTATTAAGGAAAAGCATTGTGGAAGCCTAGCTGGTCACTTTGGGGTGGATAAAATATTGGAGCTGGTTAGAAGGTTCTACCACTGGCCCAAATTGAAGACAGATGTTAGGATTTTTGTGGAGAGTTGTTCAGTTTTCCAACAATCCAAAGGACACACCTCCAATGTAGGGTTATACACTCCTTTACCCATCCCTTCAAAACCTTGGGATTCAGTAAGTATGGACTTTATCCTAGGTCTTCTAAAGACCAAGTCTAGATTTGATAGCATTTATTTTGTAGTTGATAGATTTTCAAAGATGACACACTTCATTCCTTGTAGGACAGCCCATGATGCATCCCACATAAATGGATTGTTCTTCAGAGAAGTTGTGATACTTCATGGACTACCACTGTCAATCATTTCAGATAGGGATCCTAAGTTCTTAGGTCATTTTTGAAGAACACTATGGAGGAAGTTAGGGACAAATGTGTCACTGTCCTCTTGTGAGGCCTCACCCCAACCCATCATAGCTTTACTACTCGATCACACTTTGACACTTTATATTTTGATACATTAATACACTTTTTTTTATCCTGATAGAGACTCGTGATATTATGTTATGATGATGATTATATTGTGTGGATTACATTTTGATATGGATTAGACCTAGAATAGGTGGTTGATTTTGATTATATATGTTTAGATCAGTGAATTGATGAGAAGACCAAATCATGATTAGACTTGACTATTTCATGGATGTTATGTCATGGTGATTAATGAATTCTTATGTTTTAAACATTTATGTATGAAAATTTCAATTAGGGGCTTAATTCTACTTATAGATTAATGTTGCAAATTATAAATTGAAAATATATATTGCATGTAATTTTATCATCTTGGACTACTGATGCTCGAAGTTTAGTGTGCAGGAATGGGAACCATGGAATTTTTCAGAGAATTGGGGCTAAACACATGTGAATTGAGTAAACCAAGGTTTAATCCAATAAGGGGTTGAAACCTCATTGTAATGTGACCCTTGTTGTAAATGTAATCTGTATGTGTGTTAATAGTTTAAAATTTATGTTGTTGTTTGGACATGTCATTGTGAATGTGAT